>JAKVIS010001031.1:0-42153 GCA_033119425.1 Bufotes viridis
ATCAGAATATACCCATGACCCCCCTCCCCCACTACAGGGGGGTGAGCTATAAAGATGCAGTATATAACAGGCAGGAAGGATATACAATAGTGCTATATTCTATATCACATCATAATACAGGACTGGGAAAGAGTGGACAGCAGTTACATGATTACATCCCTGCCCGATCCTGCCCCTGTATTATAACTTGGCTGCAGTAGTTACTGCGCTCCCTGTAGGTCAGACAATACAGTGTATAGAGAATATTGTGATTGTAGCACCCCCAAGTCAGGGCTTTGTGTAGGAACTAACCTGGGGAATGCCAGTGATGGAGAGGCCGGCACGCTGCTCCTCTGGGGCACTCTCTGGGTTCTTGAGGGACACAGCCAGGTGGAAGGTGAGGTGCCCTTGGTGTTATAGTTTAACGTGCCTATGGCTAAGTCCCTGATATGTCGTGACGCCAGTGCCAGTAAACGGTGGCACACCGTATTTACAGTAGGAATAACTGAGGTACAGACTGATCACTTGAAAACAGAATCCAAACTTTACTGAAGACAGTGATGATACAGTAAGCAGTCTTTCCAACAGTTCCTTTTGCAGACAATAAAAATTGCAGTGGTCTTACATCCAGCAAGGTTAAACAGAGGGTGGTAATACAGGACTTGAAATTGCAGGTGAACCTTACTTTCTTCCTGACTCGTCCTGACTGGAATTGATGCTTCAAGGCCCCAATGCCCTACTTCTGGCTTATATCCTTGAATCTCCAGCTTTATAATTTACCTCCACTTGACGTTTAGTACCTCCTTGCTCTAGGGATTGCCTCCAGATTCTGCATTCCTTCTCCTAGGGCACCATCTTCCTAGGGTGGATGCCTCACAGGCCGTGAGGCCTGGGTTTGGCCTTCACAGGCACATGGCCTGCACTTGTCTAAGGCACACTCCAGACTAGACTACTTTCCCTTCCCCTGACTGGGCCTTATATAGACTAGGGCAACCTAGCTCCCTCTAGTGACTAGAGCTGGAATTACATCCCTAGCCGGCCTGCACATAGGACATTTCACAGTAACAGGAGAATTAAATACATTGATTTACATTGCATGGTACAAATAGCACCTTTACCAGCCTCCTCCTAACAGAGAGGAACGACAGCAGCCAAGTGACCCTTCCGTAGTGACGGGCAGTACAACTCCCGTACACTACATACCCCGCTGCTTTAAGCTGAGTACGCCTCGTACTCTACCAGGGTACCGCCCTACTGGAATTTCCACCTGAAAGAGACAAAAGAAAAACATGCAAGAATACATACATATCAGTACACAATTCTATCTGCATAGACAATTGTCATCAGGTCCAGCTGACTGACGGAGAAGTGCGGTGACAAGGGGCGTCGCTCTCTTTCTTCAAGATAAAGAGTGGAACTGGGGCGCTGACCTGGCACAGCGGATGTTAGGGAATACCAGGATAGTCCATGACAATGAATGAGTCCATAAAAGGATATCACAGAGACTCGCACACAGGGGGTCCATCTCTGGGCACATAGACTTGAATATAAAAATTTTTTGCAATAAATACGGTCAGCAGCACATACATAAAATCACAATACAGGACTCTGACAATACCAGGGTAACATCTTCCTGGCAAGTCCTGCGTATATTTAAAGTGCTGACATAAAAGTACCCTTTTCAACCTGAAATGGGGGTTAAAAAAAAGGATAAGGTGCAAATAAAAGCAACTAGGAAGTTATTAAAGTACTTGACGCAACAATGTTAGCAGCAGGCAGGATGTCCCGGAACAGAAAGAGGCAGCCTGGGAGCAGTGGTTCCACAGTGGCAACTTATTTGTCAAACATGCCACCGGCCGTGGGGAACTGGCAGCAAGCTCTACCAGCCTGGCAAACTTAAAGGAACAGTTCCTGCAACATAGATGATGTCCCTGTGAGGATGAGCAAAAATGGCCTAGCAGGCCTGCTCACAGGTAGGTATCAAATGAGCCCTGTTCATCAGAGGTAGTGCAGCCCTGTGCTGCAGGTAGTCTGGGCCATGCAACAGGACCACTTGGAGGGGGTGCCCACCACAAAGAATGGGCTGGAAACATCTCCGGTATTGGGCCTACCCACCTCACTGGCCCGCTGGGTTGCGGACACACAGGAGCTGCTGGTCTCGGGACACGGGCCGGCGCTGGGGTAGACACTTCCTCTGGCCGGGACATAACACTCCCGTCACGGCGGACTCGGCTCCGGGCATATGTCAATTTATCCGCTGTTACACGGACCTTGGGTGGCTCAGCGTTAGCGGTAGGACCTTGGACTACGGGTTCGGGTGGTACAGGGGTCACAGGTAACTCACCACCGCTGGACTGCTGCGCTGTCTTCTTAGCATCTGCCACTTGCCGCAGGCCATCCAGGTAAACTTGCAAGGAAGCGATCCGCTCCTCCAGGGCGGAGATCTCACTGCTGGATTCCGGCACACTTGCAGCAGGCTCAGATGAGGTTCTATCTTGGCGGTTCTTCCGCAGATCATCCATGGCTTCACTGAACTGGGCCATCCGCGCCCAATCAGCGGCTGTCTTCTCTCGTCGCGGCAGCTCTGGAGAGGGGTAAGGACTGGGAGGCTTGTCCAGGATCGTCGGCTGCCAGAAGATGTTCGGGCCGAGAAAGGAACTCTTCTCCTGGTACGTATTCCGGATGGGTCCCGGCGGGTCCTCTGCCTCCACCGGATCTTCGGTCTCTTCCCAGTCTTCCGGTACCGGTCCTGGACGGGTCACCGCAGTAGCATATGGGCCTCGCAGGCCCTCTGCGGGAGTGAACTCCACTTTCTCTCCGACCGCTAGATTATGCAGTCGCCCGGAGATAGCTGCGCTTGACGGACCGGCGATTTACATAATAGTCCCGGTTGGTGCCGGTTTCTTGGATGAAGCCAAATCCTCTGACCTTGTCAAACTCGAGCACGACTCCGGTGCGGCGTTCGAGCTGGGGCTTGCTGTCTCTGGAGTCCTCATAAATCCGCTTGGTGACTTCTTCAAAGTACTTTTTCTGAGTGGTGGTTTTTAAAGTTGCCGCCACTCGGATCTCGGCCATCAGGGCCGACCACGCTGGGTTCCGCGGGAGAAAGCCTTCTCGCTGCGGGTGGAAACGGCAGGGTTCGGCTTGTGGCCATGGACAGGTCTGGGCCATGTCGCTGGGAGTATACGCTGGGGCGCAGGGCGCTCCTTAGTTGCTCCTGAGGTCGCCTCCATTGCACCAACTACGGCTCCGGATCCCTCTGATTCAGGTAGGAAACCCCGTAGCAGGGTGAGCCACTGTTCCAGCAGGCTCCACCCCGTCGATTCTTGCACGCCCCCTAGGTATTCCAGTATAGGGTAGGCGGTGTCCATATTATAATCCTCAAAGGAAGGCGTTACCTCCAGGTCGTCTTCTCCTCCCTCGTGGAGGGTTTTGGCGCCAAATTTTCGCGCCACTGAGGACAGTGATGGCGCAAGAAGAAGTCCAATGGCGCCGGCGGCCATCTTGGACGCCATGGTGCATCAATTCAATGACAGCAAGCAGCGGTAGTAAAACAGCATAAAAGTCCACAAAAATGCACTTTGAAGTGGCGATTTTCTTCCTTTTGATAGCGCAACACTGCACAGCGCTTTCTAGAGGTTTTTGGGACACTTTTCTGTACGTTTTAGGTCCGCAAAGTCCACTTCAAATAAACAGGCGTTTTGTCACTTGGCAAACTGGTTAAGGCACAAAGTTCACGTTTTTGATCACAGTCCATAAAACGTGCGTATCCTGTTCGTGACGCCAAAATGTAGCACCCCAAGTCAGGGCTTTGTGTAGGAACTAACCTGGGGAATGCCAGTGATGGAGAGGCCGGCACGCTGCTCCTCTGGGGCACTCTCTGGGTTCTTGAGGGACACAGCCAGGTGGAAGGTGAGGTGCCCTTGGTGTTATAGTTTAACGTGCCTATGGCTAAGTCCCTGATATGTCGTGACGCCAGTGCCAGTAAACGGTGGCACACCGTATTTACAGTAGGAATAACTGAGGTACAGACTGATAACTTGAAAACAGAATCCAAACTTTACTGAAGACAGTGATGATACAGTAAGCAGTCTTTCCAACAGTTCCTTTTGCAGACAATAAAAATTGCAGTGGTCTTACATCCAGCAAGGTTAAACAGAGGGTGGTAATACAGGACTTGAAATTGCAGGTGAACCTTACTTTCTTCCTGACTCGTCCTGACTGGAATTGATGCTTCAAGGCCCCAATGCCCTACTTCTGGCTTATATCCTTGAATCTCCAGCTTTATAATTTACCTCCACTTGACGTTTAATACCTCCTTGCTCTAGGGATTGCCTCCAGATTCTGCATTCCTTCTCCTAGGGCACCATCTTCCTAGGGTGGATGCCTCACAGGCCGTGAGGCCTGGGTTTGGCCTTCACAGGCACATGGCCTGCACTTGTCTAAGGCACACTCCAGACTAGACTACTTTCCCTTCCCCTGACTGGGCCTTATATAGACTAGGGCAACCTAGCTCCCTCTAGTGACTAGAGCTGGAATTACATCCCTAGCCGGCCTGCACATAGCACATTTCACAGTAACAGGAGAATTAAATACATTGATTTACATTGCATGGTACAAATAGCACCTTTACCAGCCTCCTCCTAACAGAGAGGAACGACAGCAGCCAAGTGACCCTTCCGTAGTGACGGGCAGTACAACTCCCGTACACTACATGATCTGTAGAGTAGAAGAAAATTGTAAACTCACCAGCAAAAGATGGTAATCACGGCGGCAAGCAATAGAAATCCGCATAGCGGCAGGACAACGCGGTACATGACTGGTAATAAAGACACAAGATGCTCGTTATCAATTCTTATCATAGAGAACATATTCTACAAGACATTGTCCAACATCTCTAGATCCTAGAGGATAATGAGAGTAGAAATAGGAGAGGAAGGACTTGACTACTCACTGTTATTTGCACCAGCGCTGTCCGGACCCGGGGTTGTACTCCCTGATCCTGGGAAAGTCACTGTCCATGAAAGAATGAAGAAAAATAAAGACATGAAATCAATGATTGCGGAAGCTGAACCCCCAAAACGAGGACAAGTGGCAACGTCAGAAGATGACAATAAATCAGTATTTAGTAAGTGCCCACTAGTGGATGTCATCATTTAAGGCCATGGTTTCAGATTAGAAACCTTACAGCTTTCTTTCTGAAATATCCTCCCTCTTGTTCCAGGGGTTGTGTACGGTTTTGCAGTTCAGCGCCATCCAAGTAAATGGGGCTCAGCTACAATGAGCCCACTGTCACAGCCCACTGTCCTATAACCTGATCTCCAAGCCACAGAGATACCAGCCAGATTTGCCTCTAGGACTCGTAATCATGTAAGGATAAATACAATATTCAGCCCCCATTCCGTAAGATAAACCCCCGGTGATAATAGCCATTACCTGCAGGTGTTTTTGTGGGCTTTCCGTAAACATGAAATATAAAAAGAAAAGAAAAACAAGAACAATTCTTCTTGAATCCATCGTCTCCAACATCTAACCCTCAAAAGAATCCAGTGCACCCCAACACATAGAACCCTGGACACAGCATTGTGATGTCATACAGCTTCAGTATTCTAAGGGGGCGGGGCTCCTGGCTACTGCTGATGTCATCAGAGATCTAGTCTGAATGAAGAACTGTATATAGAGCAGTAATGTTTAAAGGGGAATGCCACTTTTAGTAAACCTTTAACAAAGTCATAAGTATATTGGGCGTTATTTATTAAACTGGTGTGAAGTGGAAATGGCTTAGTTGCCCATAGCAACCAATCAGATTCCACCTTTCAATTTGGGCCACTCCTTTGGAAAGTGAAAGGAGGAATCTGATTCATTGCTATGGGCAAATAAGCCAGTTTTCCGTTACACCAGTTTGATAAATGATCCCCATTATGTACATTATAGCATGAGACTACACAATTATGATACATAATTTATACATTCAGAACTCCTGGGTGGTAATGAGGACTCTCCTTCCTCTTTTAACCCCTTAAGGACGCATGACGTATCGGTACGTCATTGTTTCCGAGTCCTAAGGACCCATGACGTACAGGTACGTCATGAGTAGTTTCGATCACTGCTGCTCAGCCGGCAGTGATCGGAACAAGGTACCTGCTGAAATCATTCAGCAGGTACCTTGTTACAATGCCCAGAGGGGTCCTGTGACCCCCATATCGGCGATCTCTGCAAACTGCAGGTCAATTCAGACCCACGGTTTGCAGCGCTCTGTGCGATCTCTGGGGATCAGAGAGTTAATGCCCCCAAAGTGTTCATTTTAACCCCCTGCAGCCCCCAATCATATTATGGCTGCGGGGTGCAGGGGAGGGTGGTTGCGGGCGGCGGGAGGCTGTGCGGGCTGTGTCAGCACATTGCACGTCCGTAAAAATCTGCTCTATAAAAATATCAAATGACTGAACTCGTTAGGTGAACGCCATAAAAAGAAAAAAATGGTGTAATTAAGCCATTTATTTGGCACCTTACATCACTAAAAGTGTAATACAAAGCGATCAAAAAAGTGTATGCCTCCCAAAATAGTACGAATCAAACCGCCATCTCATCCCGCAAAAATGAGCCCCTACCTAAAACATTGCTTCTCAGACTAAAACATGATTTTTTTGTTTCAAAAATGCTTTTAGTGTTAAATTAAAAAAAAACTAAAAAGTAGACATATTGGGTATCTCCATGTCCGTAAAAATCTGCTCTATAAAAATATAACATGACCTAACCCTCAAGTAAAAACTGTAAAAAATTAAATAAAAACGTTGTCAAAAGCCATTTTTTTGTCACCTTACATCACAAAAAGTGTAATAGCAAGTGATCAAAAAGACATATTACCCCCAAATAGTGCCAATCTAACCGTCACCTCATCCCGCAAAAATGAGCCCCTACATAAGACAGTCGCCCCAAAAAATAAAAAATAAACTGTGGCTTTCAGAATGTGGAGACACTAAAAAATAATTTTTTTTCAAAAATGCTTTATTATGTAAAACTAAAACAAAAACCCCTAAAAAGTAGTCATATTTGTTATTGTCGCGTCCGTAACAACCTGCTCTATAGAAATAGCACACAATCTAACCTGTCAGTTCAACAATGTAATTAACAAAAGACAAAAACGGTCCCAAAACAGCAATTGTTTTGCAAATTTTCCATTTTAATCAATTTTTCCAGTAACAAAGCAAGGGTTAACAGCCAAACAAAACTTAATATTTATTGCCCTGATTCTCTTGTTTGCACAAACACCCCATATGTGGTCGTAAACTGCTGTATGGCCAAACGGCAGGGCGTAGAAGGAAGGGAACGCCATATGGTTTTTGGAAGGCAGATTTTGCTGGACTGGTTTTTGACAATATGTCCCATTTGAAGCCCCCTGATGCACCCCTACAGTAGAAACTCACAAATATCGACCCCATTTTGGAAACTACGGGATAAGGTGTCAGTTTTGTTGGTACTATTTTAGGGTAAATATGATTTTTGGTTGCTCTATATTACACTTGTTTTGAGACAAGGTAACAAAAATAGAAATTCTGAAATCTCATCTCCATTTGCCAATAACTCTTGAGGAACACCTAAAGGGTTAACAAAGTTTATAAAACTGGTTTTGAATACCTTGAGGGGTGTAGTTTCTTAGATAGAGTCACTTTTATGGAGTTTCTACTCTAGGGGTGCATCGGGGCTTCAAATGGGACATGGTGTCAAAAACCAGTCTAACAAAATCCACCTTCCAAAACCATTTGGCGTTCCTTTCCTTCTGCGCCCTGCATGAGGTGCAGCGTACTCAAGTTAGGGTTAATAGTGTTCCTGGATGTTGTAGTGCAATTGTGACCACTAACCTGGGACAGCTGACTCTCTGCAAGGGCAGGTAGTGATAGGTAATGTTCGTGACGCCAGTGCCAAGTAACGGTGGCACGCCGTTTGCTGATAGCAGGAATAACTGAGGAACCACGTGATGATAAAACAAACTTGAACTTTACTGAAGCTTTGATGGTAATCATACACATAAATGGATGGAAGCGCAGTTCCTTAATACATTGAAGTGCAGAGTAGTTTCAGATGAATAGATCACAGATGAATATAGATTGCAACTCCTCTTAGATCAAGCAGGCCTAAATCTGCACAGGGATTTGACTCTCCACTATTCCTCAGGTACTCTTCAGTTCTTCTGACCTGTCTATTCCTGGGTTACTTTATAATCCAAGGCCCAAATACCTCTTAGTCGGCTTCTATCCTTGGTTCTTTACACTTGGAGGATTTCCTTGCTACCTGCTGAGGACATGAAAGGAGTCCCACACAGACTACTCGGTCTGCACACACTTCACAGACAACTGTCTGCACTGAACTAACTCTCCTATGCTGGGGCCTACCTATATATAGTGGGGCGCACTGTCTCCCTCTAGTGGCTGTAGTAGACACTACCCCCTCTGTAGAGTAGAAGAAAATTGTAAACTCACCAGCAAAAGATGGTAATCACGGTGGCAAGCAATAGAAATCCGCATAGCGGCAGGACAACGCGGTACATGACTGGTAATAAAGACACAAGATGCTCGTTATCAATTCTTATCATAGAGAACATATTCTACAAGACATTGTCCAACATCTCTAGATCCTAGAGGATAATGAGAGTAGAAATAGGAGAGGAAGGACTTGACTACTCACTGTTATTTGCACCAGCGCTGTCCGGACCCGGGGTTGTACTCCCTGATCCTGGGAAAGTCACTGTCCATGAAAGAATGAAGAAAAATAAAGACATGAAATCAATGATAGCGGAAGCTGAACCCCAAAACGAGGACAAGAGGCAACGTCAGAAGATGACAATAAATCAGTATTTAGTAAGTGCCCACTAGTGGATGTCATCATTTAAGGCCATGGTTTCAGATTAGAAACCTTACAGCTTTCTTTCTGAAATATCCTCCCTCTTGTTCCAGGGGTTGTGTACGGTTTTGCAGTTCAGCGCCATCCAAGTAAATGGGGCTCAGCTACAATGCCGCACACAGCCCACTGTCCTATAACCTGAGCTCCAAGCCACAGAGATACCAGCCAGATTTGCCTCTAGGACTACGTAATCATGTAAGGATAAATACAATATTCAGCCCCCATTCCGTAAGATAAACCCCCGGTGATAATAGCCATTACCTGCAGGTGTTTTTGTGGGCTTTCCGTAAACATGAAATATAAAAAGAAAAGAAAAACAAGAACAATTCTTCTTGAATCCATCGTCTCCAACATCTAACCCTCAAAAAGAATCCAGTGCACCCCAACACATAGAACCCTGGACACAGCATTGTGATGTCATACAGCTTCAGTATTCTAAGGGGCGGGGCTCCTGGCTACTGCTGATGTCATCAGAGATCTAGTCTGAATGAAGAACTGTATATAGAGCAGTAATGTTTAAAGGGAATGCCACTTTTAGTAAACCTTTAACAAAGTCATAAGTATATTGGGCGTTATTTATTAAACTGGTGTGAAGTGGAAATGGCTTAGTTGCCCATAGCAGCCAATCAGATTCCACCTTTCAATTTGGGCCACTCCTTTGGAAAGTGAAAGGAGGAATCTGATTCATTGCTATGGGCAAATAAGCCCAGTTTTCCGTTACACCAGTTTGATAAATGATCCCCATTATGTACATTATAGCATGAGACTACACAATTATGATACATAATTTATACATTCAGAACTCCTGGGTGGTAATGAGGACTCTCCTTCCCTCTTTTAACCCCTTAGGGGCGCATGACGTATCGGTGCGTCATTGTTTCCGAGTCATAAGGACCCATGACGTACAGGTGCGTCATGAGTAGTTCGATCACTGCTGCTCAGCCGGCAGTGATCGGAACAAAGCACCTGCTGAAATCATTCAGCAGGTACCTTATTACAATGCCCAGGGGGTCCTGTGACCCCCATATCGGCGATCTCTGCAAACTGCAGGTCAATTCAGACCCACGGTTTGCAGCGCTCTGTGCGATCTCTGGGGATCAGAGAGTTAATGCCCCCAAAGTGTTCATTTTAACCCCCTGCAGCCCCCAATCATATTATGGCTGCGGGGGTGCAGGGAGGGTGGTTGCGGGCGGCGGGAGGCTGTGCGGGCTGTGTCAGCACATTGCACGTCCGTAAAAATCTGCTCTATAAAAATATCAAATGACTGAACTCGTTAGGTGAGACGCCATAAAAAGAAAAAAATGGTGTAATTAAGCCATTTATTTGGCACCTTACATCACTAAAAGTGTAATACAAAGCGATCAAAAAGCGTATGCCTCCCAAAATAGTACGAATCAAACCGCCATCTCATCCCGCAAAAAATGAGCCCCTACCTAAAACATTGCTTCTCAGACTAAAACATGATTTTTTGTTTCAAAAATGCTTTTTAGTGTTAAATTTAAAAAAAAAAACTAAAAAGTAGACATATTGGGTATCTCCATGTCCGTAAAAATCTGCTCTATAAAAATATAACATGACCTAACCCCTCAAGTAAAAACTGTAAAAAAAATTAAATAAAAACGTTGTCAAAAAGCCATTTTTTTGTCACCTTACATCACAAAAAGTGTAATAGCAAGTGATCAAAAAGACATATTACCCCCAAATAGTGCCAATCTAACCGTCACCTCATCCCGCAAAAAATGAGCCCCTACATAAGACAGTCGCCCAAAAAAATAAAAAATAAACTGTGGCTTTCAGAATGTGGATACACTAAAAAATAATTTTTTTCAAAAATGCTTTATTATGTAAAACTAAAACAAAAACCCCTAAAAAGTAGTCATATTTGGTATTGTCGCGTCCGTAACAACCTGCTCTATAGAAATAGCACACAATCTAACCTGTCAGTTCAACAATGTAATTAACAAAAGACAAAAACGGTCCCAAAACAGCAATTGTTTTGCAAATTTTCCATTTTGATCAATTTTTCCAGTAACAAAGCAAGGGTTAACAGCCAAACAAAACTTAATATTTATTGCCCTGATTCTCTTGTTTGCACAAACACCCCATATGTGGTCGTAAACTGCTGTATGGCCAAACGGCAGGGCGTAGAAGGAAGGGAACGCCATATGGTTTTTGGAAGGCAGATTTTGCTGGACTGGTTTTTGACAATATGTCCCATTTGAAGCCCCCTGATGCACCCCTACAGTAGAAACTCACAAAAATCGACCCCATTTTGGAAACTACGGGATAAGGTGTCAGTTTTGTTGGTACTATTTTAGGGTAAATATGATTTTTGGTTGCTCTATATTACACTTGTTTTGAGACAAGGTAACAAAAAATAGAAATTCTGAAATCTCATCTCCATTTGCCAATAACTCTTGAGGAACACCTAAAGGGTTAACAAAGTTTATAAAACTGGTTTTGAATACCTTGAGGGGTGTAGTTTCTTAGATAGAGTCACTTTTATGGAGTTTCTACTCTAGGGGTGCATCGGGGGCTTCAAATGGGACATGGTGTCAAAAAACCAGTCTAGCAAAATCCACCTTCCAAAAACCATTTGGCGTTCCTTTCCTTCTGCGCCCTGCATGAGGTGCAGCGTACTCAAGTTAGGGTTAATAGTGTTCCTGGATGTTGTAGTGCAATTGTGACCACTAACCTGGGACAGCTGACTCTCTGCAAGGGCAGGTAGTGATAGGTAATGTTCGTGACGCCAGTGCCAAGTAACGGTGGCACGCCGTTTGCTGATAGCAGGAATAACTGAGGAACCACGTGATGATAAAACAAACTTGAACTTTACTGAAGCTTTGATGGTAATCATACACATAAATGGATGGAAGCGCAGTTCCTTAATACATTGAAGTGCAGAGTAGTTTCAGATGAATAGATCACAGATGAATATAGATTGCAACTCCTCTTAGATCAAGCAGGCCTAAATCTGCACAGGGATTTGACTCTCCACTATTCCTCAGGTACTCTTCAGTTCTTCTGACCTGTCTATTCCTGGGTTACTTTATAATCCAAGGCCCAAATACCTGTTAGTCGGCTTCTATCCTTGGTTCTTTACACTTGGAGGATTTCCCTTGCTACCTGCTGAGGACATGAAAGGAGTCCCACACAGACTACTCGGTCTGCACACACTTCACAGACAACTGTCTGCACTGAACTAACTCTCCTATGCTGGGGCCTACCTATATATAGTGGGCGCACTGTCTCCCTCTAGTGGCTGTAGTAGACACTACCCCCTGCAGGCCTGTACAAGGAAATAAATTAAAGGTACATACACATAATAAACCTTTTGCAGTGTCGGGTATTAACACCCGTATGCTGCATACCCCCTTGCTTTGAAATGAGTACGGCCTCGTACTCTAGTGGAGTGTCCCTTCTACACAACAATAGGCATAAAGATACACATGCAACAATATAAAACATGAATAAGACATAGCATATAAATGGAAGGGAAACAGGGCGACGTTCTCTTCTTATCAGGTAACCATATGGAACAGGGGCAGTGACCTGGCACAGCGTGTTTAAATATAAAACCAGGACAGTCCATGGTAAGTATATAAGTCCATAACAGAATAGAATCAAACAGAATGCAATATAATAGTGCATGGAGGCTCGCACTGGGGAGTCCATTCTGAGCACAAAGCTTACTTAACTGATAACTTACACAGGAGTTTCCAGGGGAGATGCCACCAGCATAGTCAAAGTATCCCAAGCGGACTGGCGGGCGCCCCCTGGTTACCGGGTGGATCTCCTTAGAATGGGAGTCTCTTCCTCCCATGGCAACGGGATTGGAGGAAGAACAGAAGGAGCAGAAGGAGCAGGAGGGTCTCCCTCAGTGGGACCCTCGCTACTGGTACCCTGATCCGGCTCCTCTGGAGATGAAAGGCCGGTGGGTGCTGGAGCAGGCACCAACAAGTTTAACCAGGGTGTGAGGAACCAATGGAGTGGTTCAGCATCATTTAATAGATCTGCCACAGCCTGCATAGGCTCCACAGGCTGAGCAGAAAGTTCTGGCACAGGAGACTGGGGTCGGAGTCTCCAGCAATGGGCCCCTTTGTCATGCAGAGTTTTAGGTGGTTTCTGTGAACAATTTGGGAACCCTTACCTTCCCTGGTAATTTCATAAGTATGAGTTCCAGCATTGGGGATGGCAGATACAACATAGGGAGTCCGCTCCCATTTGCTGTCCAACTTACTGGTGCGGTGGTTATCTTTTAACCATACAACATCCCCCACGGCAAGAGGCTCTGCATGGGCTGCCAGATCATAGTCTCTTTGTTGCCGTTCTCGGGCACTTTCCATACGCTCCTGGACAATCTCTTTAGCATTTAACAGGCGCCTTTGGTGTTCAATTACCCAGTCAGTTTTAGGCAGGGGATTTATGGTGTCAGGCACTTGTACATCCAGGGAATGATCCGCAGGCAATTTACCCTGACGCCCAAACATCAGGTAAAGGGAGTGTACCCGGTGGAACAATGAATGGTATTATTGTAGGTGTACATGAGTTGTGGTAGCAGGTTAGGCCAATCTCCTCTGGTCTCAGGAGGCACGGCTCTCAGCATTTCGATCAAGGTCTGATTCATCTTTTCACAGAGTCCATTACCTTGTGGATGATAGGCCGTGGTCCGGACCTTGTGGCAGTTGTGTAATCGGCACAGCTCCTGGAACAGATGAGACTCAAAGGCGGGTCCCTGGTCGGTGAGGATCTTTTCTGGACAACCGTAGGGCAGGAGGAAGTGTTTCCAGAACAACTCAGCTGTCGTCTTGGCTGTCAGGTCGTTCACAGGCACTGCTACGACAAACTTGGTGAAGTGATCAATAATAGTCATAGCATAGGTATACCCTGAGCGACTGGGCTCCAACTTTACATGATCAATAGCAACAAGTTCAAGAGGGCGGTACTTACAATGGGATGCAGCGGTGCTCTCTGATCATGGTGTTCACCTCTCTTCAGGGCACAGGCTGTACATTCCCGACACCACCTCTCAATGTCCTCTCTCATTCCGACCCAATAGAACCGCCTACGGACAGTGGCCTCAGTCTTTTGAACCTCAAAATGTCCAGACCTGTCATGATACATTTCCAAAACCATACCTGCATCTCGGCGTGGGATGAGGATCTGGTGCACTCTGTCATTTGATACAGGATCCAGGCTTCTTCGCAGCAATAGGCCTTTTGAAGGAAAAGTTGTTGACGCTGCCTCCACAATTTGGTTAGTTCTGGGTCTGCGGTCTTTCGTCGAATTCTTTCAGGGGCTCTGCCACTGGTGAGGAAGTCCAGCAGTTCACCGAGAACTCTACTCTCTGATTGCAACTTAATCCACTTTTCCTCTCTGGGTTCAGGCTTGTTAGAGGATGGAGGATCAGTGGCTCTGTTATTGGCAGCTTGAGCCTGGTCCTGTTGAGCAAACCTGTTATAAAATGCTGGCATTTCTACATCCTCCCAGGCATCCCGCATGTCATCAGGTGCTATTTCAGTGGGGAGCCTTGACAGGGCATCAGCATTATCATTTGAGCGGCCAGCCCGGTACTTTACAGTGAAATCGTAATTAGCAAGGCGGGAAGCCCATCTCTGTTCTAAGGCCCCCAGTTTAGCAGTATTCAGGTGGGCTAGAGGGTTATTATCAGTGAATGCAATAAATGGAGTAGCAGCCAGATAGTCCTTGAACTTTTCTGTTACCGCCCACACTAAGGCCAGAAACTCCAATTTGAAAGAGCTGTAGTTCTGATCATTCTTTTCAGCTCCCTTTAAGGACCGGCTGGCGTAAGCTATCACTCTCTCTTTTCCCTCTTGCACTTGAGCCAGCACTGCTCCCAGGCCTTTCTTACTGGCATCTGTGTAAAGGTGAAATGGCTTACTGTAGTCTGGGTACCCCAGCACAGGAGGCTCCGTCAACTTCTTTTTAACAATTGGAATGTGATCTCTCTCTCTTCATTCCATTCAATGGGGACAGGAGTCTTTGGGCTCTTTTTGGTTGCCCCCTCAGGAGTTCCTGGATTGGATCCGCTATTTGCGCAAAGTGGGGGATAAAGCGCCGGTAATAGCCAGCAAAGCTAAGGAAACTCCTCACCTCTTTCACGGTGGTAGGGACCGGCCAATTTCGGACAGCAGCCAACTTATCAGGATCAGGCTGGACCCCCTCTGCGCCTACAACATGTCCCAGGTATTTCACAGCAGGTTTAAGCAGGTGACATTTGGACGGTTTAATTTTGAGGCCATATTTAATAAGGATTTCAAACACCTCAGCTAAGTGCTTTAAATGGTCCTCATAAGTTTTAGAATAGATGATAACGTCATCCAGATACAACAGCACCGTCTCAAAGTTCTTGTGGCCTAAACACCGCTCCATTAGCCTTTGGAAAGTCCGGGAGCATTGCACAGTCCGAACGGCATACAGTTAAATTCGAACAGGCCCATAGGAGTGGTAAAAGCAGTCTTTTCTCTATCCTCAGGGGCCATGGGCACTTGCCAGTACCCGCTGGTTAAGTCTAATGTGGAGAAATAGGCTGAGGAGCCTAGAGCAGTTAGAGACTCTTCAATACGTGGCAATGGATAGGCATCTTTGTGAGTTATCTGATTTATCTTTCTGTAATCTACACAAAGCGGATGCCGCCATCTTTCTTTTACCAGAACCAGGGGTGCAGCCCAGGGACTACGGCTGTCCCGAATTATGTTTGAGCCTTTCATTTCTTGGATCATCTCCTTAACAGTTTGGTATGAAGTAGGTGGTATGGGTCTATACCTCTCTTTGATGGGAGGATGAGAGCCAGTGGGTATGGTGTGTTGAATGACACTGACCTCTCCATAGTCCTTTGCATGTTTACTGAAGGCCTGATGGTGTTTCTTTACCAGATTCAGAATTCCCTCTAGTTGATGTTGGGGGTAGCTTCGTCCCCGACATGGAGTTCCTCCCACCAGGGCACTTGTGAATCGCTCACAGGAAGATGTCCTCGAGCGGCAGCTGGCGGCTTCTCGGTGACAGGCAGGCGGATGACATCCTGGAAGAATACCTGTGAAAGCTGGGCAACAGGGCAGTGCTTAGTAAGCGCAACAGGATGATCACTCAGGTTAATCAGACGGACAGGTACTTTACCTTGGGAGACGGTCACCAGGCACTTGGCAGCTCTCACATAAGGATAGTTCTCCATCTGGATAGGCTCCACCAGGGCTGGATAGTCTTGGCCCTGGACTCCAAGAACGGCACGACACCACAGGAGAGTTTGAGAGTTTGGGGGCAGAGTCACCGGCCTATTATCACGGATCCTGGCGGTACAGATCTCCCCTTTCTCATTAGCAAACCTCTGCTGAGCACACAGTACACTGATAGTCTTTTGGATGGCTTTCTTGGATGCAGAGGGAGCAGTAGGCAGAGTCTGGTGCAGCGCTTCAAGCACCTCAGGGTAACAGTTTTTAAAGACATTGGTACCTACAATTACAGGATGACCCCCTCTATCTCCGGCCTGTACCACTATCACACCTTGTTGAGGCAAAGTAGCTTCTCCCACCTGGAGAGTGGGCTCCCAGTATCCATGAACTTTCACTGGCTTGCCATTACTTGCGATGATCTCCATCCAGGATTCAGGTGGCTGGGTTAGTAGGCTGGAGTCCCAGTATTTTTCAAAGGTAGGCTGCTGGATAGTTGTAACTTGAGACCCAGTGTCCAACAAAGCTTCAAAGGGATCCCATTGATTTTGACACTTATTTTAGGACGGGACCCTACATACCGGGGCATCCAGCTTGGGTCTTTTGGACCTATTGTTCTACCTCCCGAGGGCGGTCCTCAGCCTCGAGGGTGGCCCGTTTAACTGCCAGCATGTAGATTCTGTGTGGCCCAACTTTTTACAATAACTACAGACAGGCCGCTTGCGGTCCTTAAACCCGGTCACTTATACGTCTCCCGGGATCTCTGGGGTGAAACTCCTGATAGGCAGGAGGAAACGGCTTTGGAGGTAGAAGCAATTCCTCTTCTAACATTACTGGTTTCTCCCACTCCTCTAATTTCCTGCACACTTTTTCCAGGCTTTTAGTGAGATGATTAACCTGTTCCACTAACATAGCAACAGTATCAGAGGTTGGAGCCTGGGTTGCTTAGCTGGCCCCGGACTGGTTAATAATAGCCAGCTTAGGTTTACAAGCTAGGGGCTCAGACGGGGCCACTGGTTCTGCAGGCAGGGTTTGACCCAAAATACTAATGGCCAGTTCTTTAAAGTCCAGAAAGGTGCTACTAGGATGTTGGGCAGACAACATTTTCAATTGGGTTTTTAACTGTTCGTTGTATATCCCTGCAATGAACTGTTCCCTCAGGAGTCTGGTCTTGGGTATCAGCCTCCCTGGGATCTATCTGAACAACAGCCCCCAAGGCTTCCTGGAGAGAGTGAGCAAAATCGCGGAGAGACTCACCAGGTTTCTGTTTCTTCCCAAAGAAGCGCATCTTTACTTCGGACGCGGTCCGTACTTCAAAAAGTGGTTCTGAGGCGGCTAAAAATTTGATCCAGGGTGCTCCTCTCAGAGTTAGGCCAGGACATGACTTCTCTGCGGGCTGCCCCTTCTAGCTGGGCTAACAGTATCTCCATCTGCTGTTCTGCATTAACAGGGTATAGTTTGAACAACGCCATCATTTTGTCCTTAAAGTCTTTCAAAGTATGAGGCTCTCCTGTATAGCGGGAAACCATGGGGCCCTGAAATAATATGGCATTGTCAGCGGCATCAGGCTGGTGGCTGTGGTACCGCCTGTGGCCACAGGCTCCCTGGGGGCAGGCTGCTCGTTTATCTCTGGATCCGACATGCGCAGCTTGAAGAAGTATTGAATCGACTGGGGGGTGTTGCTAGGAGCAACAGTCTGGCCGGTGCGGTCCCTTTAAGATAGCAGCGTGCAGGCCCGACGCCACGCTGGGAGGTACTGACCAGCGGATTTTGTCTTTGGTTAAGGTCAGGGGACTCTCTCAGGGTCTCGGTTATCAATGCAAACCCCCTCCGGTACTGATGTCACTAGCCCCCAGGAGTTTTTACTTACTCCGGTGTAGCGCAATCCAAGTTCCCCTGAGATCTCGGGCGCCGCGCCGCGCGATGACGTGCAGGGTTCAAAGGCTGGGCCACGGCGGTGCGTAGAGCGGCGTCCTTCCACTGAGCACAGGCAGAGTGGGCGGGGCGGAGCTTCCCGCTCTTCAGGGGTGGCACCCTGTACACTCCTCTAATGGTGCAGCAAATTTCAGTCCATGAGGTGGGCGGCCATCTTGGGTGCCATTCACCGACAGCAAGCAGGATTATAAAAAGTTCCCAAAAATCGCTTTCAAGTACACAGTTCTTTTCTTAAGGATGGCGCAATACTGGACAGCGCCTCCGGTCCACTTTAGGCACACTTTTCTGGCCCAACAATGCAAATAAAGTCCCAAAAGTCACTCTGGTCACAGAGCAAACTGGATGAGGCACAAAGTTCACGCTTCTTGCACTAATAAGCGTGCGTATCCTGTTCGTGACGCCAAAAGAGAGGTGCAGCGTACTCAAGTTAGGGTTAATAGTGTTCCTGGATGTTGTAGTGCAATTGTGACCACTAACCTGGGACAGCTGACTCTCTGCAAGGGCAGGTAGTGATAGGTAATGTTCGTGACGCCAGTGCCAAGTAACGGTGGCACGCCGTTTGCTGATAGCAGGAATAACTGAGGAACCACGTGATGATAAAACAAACTTGAACTTTACTGAAGCTTTGATGGTAATCATACACATAAATGGATGGAAGCGCAGTTCCTTAATACATTGAAGTGCAGAGTAGTTTCAGATGAATAGATCACAGATGAATATAGATTGCAACTCCTCTTAGATCAAGCAGGCCTAAATCTGCACAGGGATTTGACTCTCCACTATTCCTCAGGTACTCTTCAGTTCTTCTGACCTGTCTATTCCTGGGTTACTTTATAATCCAAGGCCCAAATACCTCTTAGTCGGCTTCTATCCTTGGTTCTTTACACTTGGAGGATTTCCCTTGCTACCTGCTGAGGACATGAAAGGAGTCCCACACAGACTACTCGGTCTGCACACACTTCACAGACAACTGTCTGCACTGAACTAACTCTCCTATGCTGGGGCCTACCTATATATAGTGGGGCGCACTGTCTCCCTCTAGTGGCTGTAGTAGACACTACCCCCTGCAGGCCTGTACAAGGAAATAAATTAAAGGTACATACACATAATAAACCTTTTGCAGTGTCGGGTATTAACACCCGTATGCTGCACATACAGCAGTTTACAACCCCATATTGGATGTTCGTTCAAACTACAGAATCGGGGAATAAATATTAAGTTTTGTTTGGCTGTTAACCCTTGCTTTGTACTGAAAAAAATGGATTAAAATGGAAAAGTTTCCAAAAATCGAAATTCTGAAATTTTATCTCCATTTTCCATTAACTCTTGTGGAAAACCTAAAGGGTTAATTACGTTTGTAAAATCAGTTTTGAATACCTTGAGGGTGTAGTTTCTAGAATGGGGTAATTTTTGGGTGGTTTCTATTATGTAAGCCTCACAAAGTGACTTCAGACCTGAACTGGTCCCTAAAAAGTGGGTTTTAGAAAATTTCTGAAAAATTTCAAGATTTGCTTCTAAACTTCTAAGCCTTATAACGTCCCCAAAAAATGAAATAGCATTCCCAAAATGATCGATACATGAAGTAGACATATGGGGAATGTAAATCAATAACTATTTTTGGCGGTATTACTATGTATTATAGAAGTAGAGAAATTGAAACTTGGAAAATTGCAAATTTTTCTAAATTTTAGGTAAATTTAGTATTTTATCATTTTACCACTGTCATGAAGTACAATATGTGATGAAAAAAATTCTCTGAATGGCCTAGATAAGAAAAAGCGTTTTAAAGTTATCACCACATAAAGTGACACTGGTCAGATTTGCAAAAAATGGCTGAGTCCTTAGGGTGAAATAGGGCTGAGTCCTTAAGGTCCCTTTCACACGGGCGAGTTTTCAGCGCGGGTGCAATGCGTGAGGAGGACGCATTGCACCCGCACTGAATCCGGACCCATTCACTTCTATGGGGCTGTGCACATGACAGTTGATTTTCACGCATCACTTTTGCGATGCGTGAAAATCGCAGCATGCTCTATCTTCTGCGTTTTTAGCGGAGCGCAGGCCCCATAAAGTGAATGGGGCTGCGGGAAAATCGCAAGCATCCGCCAAGCAAGTGCGGATGCTGCGATGTTCCCGCATGGTTGCTATGCAACCATCGGGATGTGTAACCGGTTCTGTATTATTTCACATTATAACATAGTTATAATGTAAAATATACCCTTAGCCATCTTCCTAATGTTTAAACCGGTGCAGAATGGGTTAAAAATAATAAACTAATAATAACTTACCTGGTCCATTTGATCGCGAAGCCCGGCATCCTCTCCGTTAGCTTGCTAGTAGGAAAGGACCTGTGATGATGTCACATGGTCACATGGACCAATCACATGCTCCATCACTATAGTGATGGAGCAGGTGATTGGGCCATGTGATGCTGTGACATCATCACAGGTCACTTTCCTACTAGCAAGCTAACGAAGAGGATGCCGGCTGCGTTCAAATGAGACCAGGCAGATTCATTGGTTATTATTTTAACCCATTCTGCACCGATTTCATTAGGAAAGATGGCCAAAGTATTATTTTACATTATAACTATGTTATAATGTGAAATAATACCAGCGAGTACAATTTCTGACCCAAACATGCACTTCTGTGAAGAAGTGCAGGTTGAGTCTGGGTACCAAAAGTGCCGATTTTTCTCCCGCGGCGTGCAAAAGCGCATGACAGCGCTTTGCACTCGCGGGAAAAATCGCGGCGATTCCATAACGCACCCGCACTGTTTGACGGAGTGCACCCGCCAACGCCCGTGTGAAAGAGGCCTAAGGGGTTAAAAGTCTGTGGGGGCCATTTATTGAGACCAGCATTCTAGACGCCGTACTAATAACCCCTATATGTGGCTATGAATCTGCTGAGTTTTGAAGCGCCGCCGGCCTCTACATAATTCCGGCGTATCAAGCGCCAGTCTTTTTGTAAGATAGTTGCCTTGCTGGCTTACATTTAGATCATTTTCTGTGTCTAAAGAGGCATGTCCCTTTCACTTTTTAGACCTGGCTTGAGGCTGGGAAGAGTCGTGGGTTGCGGCGCAACTAACTATTACAACGCAATCTGCGCCTGAAATATACCTAATGGAGGTGTATTTCAGGATAATAAATAACCCTCTATATATCCTTCTTGATATGGAGCATCTCCATGCCAGGGGTGCACCTAGACTTTCTGCTGCCTGAGGCGAAAACTGAAACTGCGCCCCCCTTTCCCAATGCCAATTTCTTAAACTAACCTCTACCTTCAGCCCATGGCCCTTCGGCTGCCCCCATCTTATCAATTCCCGGTGCTGCTTGAGGCGATCGCCTCACCTGACCTCATTGGTGGTGCACCCCTCATCTCAAGTCCGACCATATCATTCTCCATGAATCTATACCTCTTCCACTAATAGCTTGTAGGTATGAATGACCTAAAAAAAACAACACATATAAACAATGAGTAAAAAGAAATAAAATAAGGTAATTAAATCAGTGACCATTTTGGGACCAAGGAGAAGAAGCAAAAATTAAAAAATCACAAGTCTGGTGAGAAAATCAGATATTCATTTAACCCAAATGGGGCAACGTAATCCATCTTACCTTCTTTTCAGCAAGTAGTTTTTTTCCAGTTACCACCTCTTATGGATATAAGGACACGATCAATGCCTCTTACATGAAACTGAGATCTTTCACAGTTATGGAATTCTTTAAAATGCCTAGGAATAGATTTTAATTTCGTTAAATCATTCTCATCCTTCGCCCCTTCCTGACACGTCTCCTCAATTCTCACATAAATGAGTTGGCATGAAGATTGTGCCAGATAGATTACTCCTGATGTACCACATGTAATATTATGAGTAATCTTGTATTGTTTAATTGGTTCTAGTAGGGTTGGAAAAGTGAGAGGCTTTGTCTAAATTTGGACAAGCGACACATTGGCAACAAGGTGAGCAACCCCATCTTTGACCCTGTGACCCAAAGGCATAAAATGTCTCTAAAATTCTGGGACTTTCTATAGGTAATAGATGGAAATGGTGGTAAAACTTCATCCAAAGTTGTATCTAAACCTAACAATTCCCAATGTTTGGTCAAGGCAGATCTTATCATTTCCCACTGTGGATTATATGTGTATATAATATATAATAAATATATAATGAAGGCTGAAGTTCAGCCTGCATTTCTGGGAGAGTGTCTGCCCCATTTATTCATGGGCTCTCTCAACCCGGCATACATCCCTCTCATGCCCCTCCCTCCCTCCCACCCCTTTTCTCTGTTGTTCTCATTAGGGTATGCCCCTTTTAGGCCTACCCGCATTCCTGGCTCCAGGAACA
This sequence comes from Bufotes viridis, assembly GCA_033119425.1. NCBI lineage: Eukaryota > Metazoa > Chordata > Amphibia > Anura > Bufonidae > Bufotes > Bufotes viridis. The sequence continues at coordinate 22,345 of JAKVIS010001031.1, forward strand.
AGTCAGCCAGTGTAGGGTCCCGGGTTAGGCATGCTTCCCCGCTTCGTTCACAGGTAGCCATGACCACAAATATATATATATATATACTAGCAGAAGGACCCAGGTTCGCACGGGTATATTTCCACTATTTTCCTTTAATGTTTGTGTGTGCTGTTATAAGATAGACTATGTCTCCCATAACAGTGACCTCTACCTCAACCCGTCTCCTTAACAGTGACCTCAATAGCACCCCAGCCCTCAACACTGAACCCCCAAAGTGCCCACCCCTTCAAATGTGACTTCCACAACACCCCACCGCCCCTCTAACAAAGACCTCCACGCAGCCCACCCTCTTAACAGTTACCCGCCACAGTGATATAGCCCTTAACAGTGATCTCCACAAGTCCACGCCACCTTAACATTTACCTCCACAGCACCCCACTCCCTCAACTTTGACCTGCACAGTGAACCATCCCTTAACAGTGACCCCGCCTCACACCACCCCTTTACCGGTGACATTCACAACACCCCACCCCCTTAACAGTGACCTCAACAGTACCCTACCCGCTTAAGAGAGACCTCCACTGCGCTCACCCATTTGATAGTGACTTCTACAGTACCCTGCTCCCTTAACAGTGACCTCCGCAACACCTGCCCCCGAACAGTGACCTTCACCGTTCCTGCACCCTGGTTATTGGTTAATCCATGCGCGTTTAGCAACTGGCTGCAAGCGTTCGCTATGCTCAGCGTATCGGGTTTGCGTCGGGGTGGGTTGGCTCCCACTATGACGAACAGTTTCGGCAGCGCAGGGCGGTTAGGCCTGATATCGGTGGGATCACAAGGATATTGGGCTTTGGTTACTGGTGACGGCACCGACTAGGGCGGTGCAGCCCTTACCGAGGGCGCTTAGAGGGTCAACAGCGGGGCAGCTTGCGGCAGCATCAGCGAAGGGCTATGTTTCCTTTTCAGCCAAAGGAAATTGCAGATCCCGGGGCTAAGTGCAAATTTAAGCACGAATGCACCTTGTGCGGGGCCCCCATGGAGCCAGCCCGTGTTTTTAGAGGGGAAAACAAAGGGGAGGCGGGGACGCTGCTGGAAAAAATCTGACTCCAGTGCGGGTGGAATAGATGCAGGAGTTCCTAGATAGGTACCCAGATCGGGCAGCGGCCATTTTATTTGTTAACAGTTTTAAGTTCGGTTTCAAGTATTCCATCATTTGCGCCAGGCGGGGCCCCTGGTTCATAAGAATCTGAGGTCCGCTCTTGCTGATAGCAGGAATAACTGAGGAACCACGTGATGATAAAACAAACTTGAACTTTACTGAAGCTTTGATGGTAATCATACACATAAATGGATGGAAGCGCAGTTCCTTAATACATTGAAGTGCAGAGTAGTTTCAGATGAATAGATCACAGATGAATATAGATTGCAACTCCTCTTAGATCAAGCAGGCCTAAATCTGCACAGGGATTTGACTCTCCACTATTCCTCAGGTACTCTTCAGTTCTTCTGACCTGTCTATTCCTGGGTTACTTTATAATCCAAGGCCCAAATACCTCTTAGTCGGCTTCTATCCTTGGTTCTTTACACTTGGAGGATTTCCCTTGCTACCTGCTGAGGACATGAAAGGAGTCCCACACAGACTACTCGGTCTGCACACACTTCACAGACAACTGTCTGCACTGAACTAACTCTCCTATGCTTGGGCCTACCTATATATAGTGGGGCGCACTGTCTCCCTCTAGTGGCTGTAGTAGACACTACCCCCTGCAGGCCTGTACAAGGAAATAAATTAAAGGTACATACACATAATAAACCTTTTGCAGTGTCGGGTATTAACACCCGTATGCTGCACATACAGCAGTTTACAACCCCATATTGGATGTTCGTTCAAACTACAGAATCGGGGGAATAAATATTAAGTTTTGTTTGGCTGTTAACCCTTGCTTTGTACTGAAAAAATGGATTAAAATGGAAAAGTTTCCAAAAAATCGAAATTCTGAAATTTTATCTCCATTTTCCATTAACTCTTGTGGAAAACCTAAAGGGTTAATTACGTTTGTAAAATCAGTTTTGAATACCTTGAGGGGTGTAGTTTCTAGAATGGGGTAATTTTTGGGTGGTTTCTATTATGTAAGCCTCACAAAGTGACTTCAGACCTGAACTGGTCCCTAAAAAGTGGGTTTTAGAAAATTTCTGAAAAATTTCAAGATTTGCTTCTAAACTTCTAAGCCTTATAACGTCCCCAAAAAATGAAATAGCATTCCCAAAATGATCGATACATGAAGTAGACATATGGGGAATGTAAATCAATAACTATTTTTGGCGGTATTACTATGTATTATAGAAGTAGAGAAATTGAAACTTGGAAAATTGCAAATTTTCTAAATTTTAGGTAAATTTAGTATTTTATCATTTTACCACTGTCATGAAGTACAATATGTGATGAAAAAATTCTCTGAATGGCCTAGATAAGAAAAAGCGTTTTAAAGTTATCACCACATAAAGTGACACTGGTCAGATTTGCAAAAAATGGCTGAGTCCTTAGGGTGAAATAGGGCTGAGTCCTTAAGGTCCCTTTCACACGGGCGAGTTTTCGCGCGGGTGCAATGCGTGAGGAGGACGCATTGCACCCGCACTGAATCCGGACCCATTCACTTCTATGGGGCTGTGCACATGACAGTTGATTTTCACGCATCACTTTTGCGATGCGTGAAAATCGCAGCATGCTCTATCTTCTGCGTTTTTAGCGGACGCAGGCCCCATAGAAGTGAATGGGGCTGCGGGAAAATCGCAAGCATCCGCAAGCAAGTGCGGATGCTTTGCGATGTTCCCGCATGGTTGCTATGCAACCATCGGGATGTGTAACCGGTTCTGTATTATTTCACATTATAACATAGTTATAATGTAAAATAACTACCCTTAGCCATCTTCTAATGTTTAAACCGGTGCAGAATGGGTTAAAAATAATAAACTAATAATAACTTACCTGGTCCATTTGATCGCGAAGCCCGGCATCCTCTCCGTTAGCTTGCTAGTAGGAAAAGGACCTGTGATGATGTCACATGGTCACATGGACCAATCACATGCTCCATCACTATAGTGATGGAGCAGGTGATTGGGCCATGTGATGCTGTGACATCATCTGGAGTCCTTCCTACTAGCAAGCTAACAGAAGATGCCGGGCTCGCGATCAAATGGACCAGGTAAGTATTATTAGTTTATTATTATAACCCATTCTGCACCGGTTCGCTGATAGGAAAGATGGCCAAGTATTATTTTACATTATAACTATGTTATAATGTGAAATAATACCAGCGAGACAATTTCTGACCCAAACATGCACTTCTGTGAAGAAGTGCAGGTTCGAGTCTGGGTACCAAAAGTGCCGATTTTTCTCCAGCGGCGTGCAAAGCGCATGACAGCGCTTTGCACTCGCAGGGAAAAATCGCGGCGATTCCATAGCGCACCCGCACTGTTTGACGGAGTGCACCCGCAACGCCCGTGTGAAAGAGGCCTAAGGGGTTAAAAGTCTGTGGGGGCCATTTATTGAGACCAGCATTCTAGACGCCGTACTAATAACCCCTATATGTGGCTATGAATCTGCTGAGTTTTGAAGCGCCGCCGGCCTCTACATAATTCCGGCGTATCAAGCGCCAGTCTTTTTGTAAGATAGTTGCCTTGCTGGCTTACATTTAGATCATTTTCTGTGTCTAAAAGAGGCATGTCCCTTTCACTTTTTAGACCTGGCTAGGCTGGGAAAAGTCGTAGATTGCGGCGCAACTAACTATTACAACGCAATCTGCGCCTGAAATATACCTAATGGAGGTGTATTTCAGGATAATAAATAACCCTCTATATATCCTTCTTGATATGGAGCATCTCCATGCCAGGGGTGCACCTAGACTTTCTGCTGCCTGAGGCGAAAACTGAAACTGCGCCCCCTTTCCCAATGCCAATTTCTTAAACTAACCTCTACCTTCAGCCCATGGCCCTTCGGCTGCCCCCATCTTATCAATTCCCGGTGCTGCTTGAGGCGATCGCCTCACCTGACCTCATTGGTGGTGCACCCCTCATCTCAGAATCCGACCATATCATTCTCCATGAATCTATACCTCTTCCACTAATAGCTTGTAGGTATGAATGACCTAAAAAAAACAACACATATAAACAATGAGTAAAAAGAAATAAAATAAGGTAATTAAATCAGTGACCATTTTGGGACCAAGGAGAAGAAGCAAAAAATTAAAAAATCACAAGTCTGGTGAGAAAATCAGATATTCATTTAACCCAAATGGGACAGCGTAATCCATCTTACCTTCTTTTCAGCAAGTAGTTTTTTCCAGTTACCACCTCTTATGGATATAAGGACACGATCAATGCCTCTTACATGAAACTGAGATCTTTCACAGTTATGGAATTCTTTAAAATGCCTAGGAATAGATTTTAATTTCGTTAAATCATTCTCATCCTTCGCCCCTTCCTGACACGTCTCCTCAATTCTCACATAAATGAGTTGGCATGAAGATTGTGCCAGATAGATTACTCCTGATGTACCACATGTAATATTATGAGTAATCTTGTATTGTTTAGTTGGTTCTAGTAGGGTTGGAAAAGTGAGAGGCTTTGTCTAAATTTGGACAAGCGACACATTGGCAACAAGGTGAGCAACCCCATCTTTGACCCTGTGACCCAAAGGCATAAAATGTCTCTAAAATTCTGGGACTTTCTATAGGTAATAGATGGAAATGGTGGTAAAACTTCATCCAAAGTTGTATCTAAACCTAACAATTCCCAATGTTTGGTCAAGGCAGATCTTATCATTTCCCACTGTGGATTATATGTGTATATAATATATAATTATATAATGAAGGCTGAAGTTCAGCCTGCATTTCTGGGAGGAGTGTCTGCCCCATTTATTCATGGGCTCTCTCAACCCGGCATACATCCCTCTCATGCCCCTCCCTCCCTCCCACCCCTTTTCTCTGTTGTTCTCATTAGGGTATGCCCCCTTTTAGGCCTACCCGCATTCCTGGCTCCAGGAACAAGTCAGCCAGTGTAGGGTCCCGGGTTAGGCATGCTTCCCGCTTCGTTCACAGGTAGCCATGACCACAAATATATATATATATATCTAGCAGAAGGACCCAGGTTCGCACGGGTATATTTCCACTATTTTCCTTTAATGTTTGTGTGTGCTGTTATAAGATAGACTATGTCTCCCATAACAGTGACCTCTACCTCAACCCGTCCCTTAACAGTGACCTCAATAGCACCCCAGCCCTCAACACTGAACCCCCAAAGTGCCCCACCCCCTTCAAATGTGACTTCCACAACACCCCACCGCCCCTCTAACAAAGACCTCCACTGCAGCCCACCCTCTTAACAGTTACCCGCCACAGTGATCTAGCCCTTAACAGTGATCTCCACAAGTCCACGCCACCTTAACATTTACCTCCACAGCACCCCACTCCCTCAACTTTGACCTGCACAGTGAACCATCCCTTAACAGTGACCCCGCCTCACACCACCCCTTTACCGGTGACATTCACAACACCCCACCCCCTTAACAGTGACCTCAACAGTACCCTACCCCCTTAAGAGAGACCTCCACTGCGCTCACCCATTTAACAGTGACTTCTACAGTACCCTGCTCCCTTAACAGTGACCTCCGCAACACCTGCCCCCGAACAGTGACCTTCACCGTTCCCTGCACCCTGGTTATTGGTTAATCCCATGCACGTTTAGCAACTGGCTGCAAGCGTTCGCTATACTAGCGTATCGGGTTTACGTCGGGGTGGGTTGGCTCCACTATGACGAACAGTTTCGGCAGCGCAGGGCGGTTAGGCCTGATATCCGGTGGGATCACAAGGATATTGGGCTTTGGTTACTGGTGACGGCACCGACTAGGACGGTGCAGCCCTTCCGGGGCGCTTGAGGGGTCAACAACGAGAGCGCTTGCGGCAGCATCAGCGAAGGGCTTATGTTTCCTTTTCAACCAAGGAAATTGCAGATCCGGGGCTAAGTGCAAATTTAAGCACGAATGCACCTTGTGCGGGGGCCCCCATGGAGCCAGCCCGTGTTTTTAGAGGGGAAAACAAAGGGAGGCGGGGACGCTGCTGGAAAAAATCTGACTCCAGTGCGGGTGGAATAGATGCAGGAGTTCCTAGATAGGTACCCAGATCGGGCAGCGGCCACTTTTATTTGTTAACAGTTTTAAGTTCGGTTTCGTATTCCATCATTTACGCCGGCGGGGCCCCTGGTTCATAAGAATCTGAGGTCCGCTCTTGATCACCCGAGGTAGTTTCTGGGAAGTTAAGGAAGGAGGTGGAGTTGGGGCGGATGGCGGGCCCGTTTAGGGTGCCTCCGTTGGTCAATCTAAAAGTTTCTCTATTGGGGGTGGTGCCTAAGAAGGAGCCAAACAAGTTTCGGCTCATTCACCATTTGTCATATCCAAAAGGAGCGTCATTCAATTACGGCATAGATGCCGATTTATGTTCAGTGGTGTATACATCATTTGATGCGGCTGTGAATTGGGTAAGATGGTGGGGCCGGGGAGCGTTAATGGCAAAGGTTGACATTGAAGCAGCTTTTAGCTTGTTACCGCTTAATGTGGAGAGCTTGCATTTGTTGGGTTGTTTTTGGGAAGGGAGTTATTTTGTAGATAGGTGCTTACCCATGGGGTGTTCGCTTTCCTGTGCGTATTTTGAAATGTTTAGTTCATTTTTAGAATGGGTAGTGGTTGACGTTTCGGGTTGTTCATCGGTTATTCACTATTTAGATGATTTTTTTGTTTAGGGCTGCCGGAAAGCTCGGGTTTGTTCTTTTGTTACTGCATATGTTAGTCGGTTTTTGCGCATTTTGGGGTACTGCTGGCTGGTGAGAAGACGGTGGGTCCAGCGTCGGAATTGTTGTGTTTTTGGGAAATGTTATAGACACTGTCAGGATGGAGTGTAGACTTCCGGAGGAAAAACTGTTGAATCTGCGGCAGGAGGTTTGTAAGGCCATAAAGCGGGAAAAGATTAGGTTGCGGGACTTGCAGTTCTTATTGGGAAACGTAACTTTGCATGCCGGATTATGCCGATGGGTCGAATTTTTTGCAGGCGCGGCTACGGCGGCTGTGTCAGCGCCACATCACTTCGTGCGGCTACGAAAGGAATTGAAAGGGGATTTAAGGGTATGGGCAGAGTTTTTACAACAGTACAATGGTCAGGCGTTAGTTATGGGGGCGCTTGTGATAATGTTGATTTTGAGTTATATACGGACGCGTCTTGGGGAGTTGGTTTTGGGGCTTATTGCAAGGGACAATGGTGTGCGGGTCAGTGGCCGGAGGCGTGGTTTACGTGTGGCTGGGTAACCTGGCTCTTTTGGAACTATTTACCATTGTCATGGCGGTAGTGTTGTGGGGAGAGCGATTCGCCAATAGAAAGGTGCGTTTCCATTGTGATAACTTGGGGGTGGTTCAGGCTATCAACAGTTTATCGGCATCTTGTTTATTAGGCTCTTGCAATTTCTGGTCTTGCGTGGTCGCAAAGCATGTTGCAGGGGTGTCTAATTCTGTGGCGGATGCTCTTTCTCATTCACAGTGGGAGTGGTTTCGGCTTCTAGTGCCAGAAGCAGAGGAAGAGGGTCTGGAGTGTCCGATTTGGCTTTGGGAAATCCTGGAGGAGCGATAGTGAGGTTGTTGAAGGACTCGCTGAGTCCTGGTACCTGGAAGGCATATGGTAAGGCGTGGGAGACCTGGGAGAGGTGGAGCTCCCGGCTTGAGGCATGCGTTGATGATGGAGAGATGATATTGGTGCTGTTATTAGGGCATTTTAAAGAGGAAGGTTGGTCTGTTTCTCAGGTAAACCGTTTTATTGCATGTCTAGCGTATGGGTTAAGGTTGCGTGGCTTAACTGACCAGACAAAAACTTTTGGGTTCGGTAGGTTTTGAAGGGATGGCATAGGGGAAGTAAGGTCGAAGACCAGGGGAGGCGGGTTGCTTTTAAGTTTCTTTTGGAGATAAGAAAAGAGAAAAGTTGGGCGTTGTTTTTAGTTCGGGGTGGGAAGTGGGTTTATTTAGGACGGCATTTGCATTAGCATTTTTGGGGCTTTTAGATTAGGGGAGTTGGTGAGTGTCAGTGTCAGTAGAGCGGGGTTTGAAGTGTGATGATGTGGACTTATATTTGGACAGGGTTGTGGTTCAGATTCGGAAGTCGAAAACGGATCAGGAAGGTAGGGGTTGCCAGTTTACGTTGTTTGCAGTTCCTGGTTGTTTTATGTGCCCAGTCCGGTGTGTGGAGGGTGATAGTGTGGGATTAGGTAGGGATACGTTGCCTTTTCTCCGGCATGAGGACGGTTCGTTTTTGTCCCGTTTTCAATTTTTGGCGGTGTTCAAGAAATGCTTGAAAGCTCTTGGAGTCGAGGAACAGGGTATTCTGGGCACCCGTTCAGGATAGGAGCAGTGACGGAGGTGGCCAGATTGGGAGTCAGTGAGGAGGTAATTCGGAAGATTGGGCGTTGGGAATCGGCGAGGTTTCGGTCTTATGTTAGACAGTTTTTTTTTTTATAGATATGATGCGGGCAATGTTTGCTTTAGTGTTAATTCTTCTTTTGTTTGATTTCAGGTTCGACAGCAGCTTTGGTGTGGATGTAGGGCACTCCTATGTGTTTTGGGGGCAGTTAGAGCGGGTGTGTGGCCGAACTGGCCCCTGACCCTTAACCTAATACTGACCCCCAAACCCTAAGTCTAATACTAGTCTCTAGATCTAATATTGACCCCTAATGCTAATACAATGCCATACTGACCCCTAACCCTAAGGCCTCATTCACACGACAGTATTTTGCGGACCGTATACTGGCCGTTTTTCAGTTCAGTATACTGACAGTATACTGAACCATTCACTTCAATGGGACCGCAAAAAATACTGAAGTGTCTCCGTATGCCTTCCGTTTCCGTTTTTCCGTTCCGTTTAAATATAGAACATGTCCTATTCTTGTCCGCAAATTACGTTCAGTGGCTCCATTCAAGTCAATGGGTCCGCAAAAAAAACGGAAATCATACGGAAGTGCATCCGTATGTCTTCCGTATCCGTTCCGTTTTTGCGGAACCATCTATTGAAAATGTTAAGACCAGCCCAATTTTTTTCTATGTTATTACTGTATACTGTATATGCCATACGGAAAAACGGAACGGAAAAACGGAACCGAAACGGAAACACAACGGAAGAAAAAAACGGAACCACTGATCCGCAAAATACGGACCGCAAAATACTGAAAAAGCCATACGGTCGTGTGAATGAGGCCTAATACTGAAAATTAACCCTATGGCTACATTTGCAAAACCGTATGTGTTTTCCCATCCACATCCATAAAGCAAGAATACTGGCCATGTGCGTTCGGCGTTTTGTGGAACACACAAGGGCAGGAAACTGCAATATATATATATAGAAAAAAATAAAATAAAAGCAGACTGATGTACCAGCCCTAAAAAGGGATTTTTGGACCGCTGTTAGGACACTGTCCTTATAGGAGATGAGCCTTTGAGGACTGGAGTGGACACAGAACACTGTCCTAGCTAACGCTTTCCCTATTAATTCGGCAGCAGCAGCACTCTCCCTGCTCTAACTAACACTGCAGCTTCAGAATGAACCTAAGATGGATGCTGTTCTTGCTTTTTGATAGGAGGTGGGAGGGTCTGGGAGTGAGGGTATACTGATTGGCTGGAATGTGTCTGCTGACTGTGAGGTACAGAGTCAAAGTTTACTCAATGATGATGTATCGGGGCGGACCGAATTTTTCGGGACATCTCTACCCCTAACCTAATACTGGCCCCTAACCCAGAACTGACACAAAGTCCAGAACACGGACTGAAGTCAGAGATTAGCACAGCAGAGAAAGATAAAGCAAGATATCCAAGTTCAGCTGCCAGTTTACCCCAAAACCTGCTGGAACCAAAAGAAAGATCAAGTATTGTCTGTTAAACTTTACAAAGTTTAGACTCAGCTTATTCTCTACAAACTACGACTCTCCAATTTATTTCTATGGAGCCTAACCCTGGGGAGCGACGGTATCCAGAGTAAGAGCGCCGTGACACAGCAAACTAATAAGGCTGCACCACCAATCGGCATCCCAAAAACCTGGTGCACGATAAGCCCTGGGGGCAGCATACTGCAAAGGAATCTTTGTTGGTCTCATGTTAACAAAATGACAAAATTCAGAGGCTTCAGGGGTTAAAAATACAACTTGGCTGTATTTGGTCCAGCAACAAAACAGCGACATCACATAGAGATCAGTTCACACATAACAGTATTCAGAGCACAGATGTTCCACTGTGGCTACTGTGCCTTTCAAGACTGAGACCTTGACTGCAGTTGTCAACAGTTTTATGCCCCAGTAACAGCATCACCTGGGCTGATTGGTGGGGAAGGGGGAGTCCTGGAGGGGAGGGAATGGCAGGTCCCACTGCCAACCTACCTGCCATTCCAAAAAAATTCAGGCCCGGAAATAAAATTTATAAAAACCTCAGCAAAGTAAATTTACTAAGGAAACCCAACTTTCCTGGATTTTTCATCTCACCTACATTAAAAAGTGTGGATGAGATGTACACCCCCTCAGGTGTCTTCCATCTGCCTATGTATTCTACGATAGATAGACAGACAGACAGGGAAAGACGGACATACAGATAGACAAACAGAGGGACAGACAGACAGACAGATATGGCCACTGTTGATGGTGTTCCAAGGCTTTAGGACTGATGGGCATGATGGTATTAACGCCATTTAGTCCATGGACCGGCAGCTGCAGCAGGTGTTCTTCTTCTGGGTCCTTTTTGAATCCATTTATGGAACCGTTTCAGGCGGGATGGTCTCGTGATATTCTCCTGATCTGTTTTGGATGGTTTTTCATGATTTTTCCTCCTCTATTTTAGGTGTTATTTTCATTATTTTCTCCTCCTCTTTTTGGCAGCTTTAAGTTGTTCAATAATTGTCATTTCTTTCTTGATGTTATTCATGGCTGGTCTGATGTTATCTTTCTTGATGTCATTCATGGCTGGTCTGATGTTATCTTTCTTGATGTTATCTATGACTGGTCTGATGTTATCTTTCTTGATGTTATCTATGGCTGGTCTGATGTTATTTTTCTTAATTTGCACTAAAGGCTTTTGAACAACTACAAAATGAAAAGGAAACCATCAGCAGGTAGTAGATATAACAGAATATATACTTTTAACATTATGAGCAATGCAGTAATATAGTGATGCAGCTCATCAGCAGACATGATGCTGAATAATGGGGTAATAGAAGGACCCACAATGTGTGTGATCAGCAGATATGAGAGGTAACCCTAAGCTCTACCTGGACCCCCATTATATATGTTATTACATAGAAATGATTACCTGGCTTCTCCACTCGAACCATCGCTAGATCAGTTGCCTGTTTCTGTTCCCGCCGGCGCCAGGCCTTGATGTACTTGTAACTGTGAGACAGAGAAATGTCCTGACATTAGCCGCTACAGATGATGATCTTCAGTTCCCCATCAGAATATACCCATGACCCCCTCCCCCACTACAGGGGGTGAGCTATAAAGGTGCAGTATATAACAGGCAGGAAGGATATACAATAGTGCTATATTCTTTATCACATCATAATACAGGACTGGGAAAGAGTGGACAGCAGTTACATGATTACATCCCTGCCCGATCCTGCCCCTGTATTATAACTTGGCTGCAGTAGTTACTGCGCTCCCTGTAGGTCAGACAATACAGTGTATAGAGAATATTGTGATCTGTAGAGTAGAAGAAAATTGTAAACTCACCAGCAAAAGATGGTAATCACGGCGGCAAGCAATAGAAATCCGCATAAGCGGCAGGACAACGCGGTACATGACTGGTAATAAAGACACAAGATGCTCGTTATCAATTCTTATCATAGAGAACATATTCTACAAGACATTGTCCAACATCTCTAGATCCTAGAGGATAATGAGAGTAGAAATAGGAGAGGAAGGACTTGACTACTCACTGTTATTTGCACCAGCGCTGTCCGGACCGGGGTTGTACTCCCTGATCCTGGGAAAGTCACTGTCCATGAAAGAATGAAGAAAAATAAAGACATGAAATCAATGATAGCGGAAGCTGAACCCCAAAACGAGGACAAGAGGCAACGTCAGAAGATGACAATAAATCAGTATTTAGTAAGTGCCCACTAGTGGATGTCATCATTTAAGGCCATGGTTTCAGATTAGAAACCTTACAGCTTTCTTTCTGAAATATCCTCCCTCTTGTTCCAGGGGTTGTGTACGGTTTTGCAGTTCAGCGCCATCCAAGTAAATGGGGCTCAGCTACAATGCCGCACACAGCCCACTGTCCTATAACCTGATCTCCAAGCCACAGAGATACCAGCCAGATTTGCCTCTAGGACTCGTAATCATGTAAGGATAAATACAATATTCAGCCCCCATTCCGTAAGATAAACCCCGGTGATAATAGCCATTACCTGCAGGTGTTTTTGTGGGCTTTCCGTAAACATAACATATAAAAAGAAAAGAAAAACAAGAACAATTCTTCTTGAATCCATCGTCTCCAACATCTAACCCTCAAAAGAATCCAGTGCACCCCAACACATAGAACCCTGGACACAGCATTGTGATGTCATACAGCTTCAGTATTCTAAGGGGGCGGGGCTCCTGGCTACTGCTGATGTCATCAGAGATCTAGTCTGAATGAAGAACTGTATATAGAGCAGTAATGTTTAAAGGGAATGCCACTTTTAGTAAACCTTTAACAAAGTCATAAGTATATTGGGCGTTATTTATTAAACTGGTGTGAAGTGGAAATGGCTTAGTTGCCCATAGCAACCAATCAGATTCCACCTTTCAATTTGGGCCACTCCTTTGGAAAGTGAAAGGAGGAATCTGATTCATTGCTATGGGCAAATAAACCAGTTTTCCGTTACACCAGTTTGATAAATGATCCCCATTATGTACATTATAGCATGAGACTACACAATTATGATACATAATTTATACATTCAGAACTCCTGGGTGGTAATGAGGACTCTCCTTCCCTCTTTTAACCCCTTAAGGACGCATGACGTATCGGTGCGTCATTGTTTCCGAGTCCTAAGGACCCATGACGATACAGGTGCGTCATGAGTAGTTCGATCACTGCTGCTCAGCCGGCAGTGATCGGAACAAAGCACCTGCTGAAATCATTCAGCAGGTACCTTGTTACAATGCCCAGAGGGTCCTGTGACCCCCATATCGGCGATCTCTGCAAACTGCAGGTCAATTCAGACCCACGGTTTGCAGCGCTCTGTGCGATCTCTGGGGATCAGAGAGTTAATGCCCCCAAAGTGTTCATTTTAACCCCCTGCAGTCCCCAATCATATTATGGCTGCGGGGGTGCAGGAGAGGGTGGTTGCGGGCGGCGGGAGGCTGTGCGGGGTGTGTCAGCACATTGCACGTCCGTAAAAATCTGCTCTATAAAAATATCAAATGACTGAACTCGTTAGGTGAACGCCATAAAAAAGAAAAAAATGGTGTAAATAAGCCATTTATTTGGCACCTTACATCACTAAAAGTGTAATACAAAGTGATCAAAAAAGCGTATGCCTCCCAAAATAGTACGAATCAAACCGCCATCTCATCCCATAAAAAATGAGCCCCTACCTAAAACATTGCTTCTCAGACTAAAACATGATTTTTTGTTTCAAAAATGCTTTTTAGTGTTAAATGTAAAAAAATCCCTAAAAAGTAGACATATTGGGTATCTCCATGTCCGTAAAAATCTGCTCTATAAAAATATAACATGACCTAACCCCTCAAGTAAAAACTGTAAAAAAATTAAATAAAAACGTTGTCAAAAAGCCATTTTTTGTCACCTTACATCACAAAAAGTGTAATAGCAAGTGATCAAAAATACATATTACCCCCAAATAGTGCCAATCTAACCGTCACCTCATCCCGCAAAAAATGAGCCCCTACATAAGACAGTCGCCCAAAAAATAAAAAATAAACTGTGGCTTTCAGAATGTGGAGACACTAAAAAATAATTTTTTCAAAAATGCTTTATTATGTAAAACTAAAACAAAAACCCCTAAAAAGTAGTCATATTTGGTATTGTCGCGTCCGTAACAACCTGCTCTATAGAAATAGCACACAATCTAACCTGTCAGTTCAACAATGTAATTAACAAAAGACAAAAACGGTCCGAAAACAGCAATTGTTTTGCAAATTTAACATTTTAATCAATTTTTCCAGTAACAAAGCAAGGGTTAACAGCCAGACAAAACTCAATATTTATTGCCCTGATTCTCTTGTTTGCACAAACACCCCATATGTGGTCGTAAACTGCTGTATGGCCAAACGGCAGGGCGTAGAAGGAAGGGAACGCCATATGGTTTTGAAAGGCAGATTTTGCTGGACTGTTTTTGACAATATGTCCCATTTGAAGCCCCCTGATGCACCCCTACAGTAGAAACTCACAAAAATCGACCCCATTTTGGAAACTACGGGATAAGGTGTCAGTTTTGTTGGTACTATTTTAAGGTAAATATGATTTTTGGTTGCTCTATATTACACTTGTTTTGAGACAAGGTAACAAAAAATAGAAATTCTGAAATCTCATCTCCATTTGCCAATAACTCTTGAGGAACACCTAAAGGGTTAACAAAGTTTATAAAACTGGTTTTGAATACCTTGAGGGGTGTAGTTTCTTAGATAGAGTCACTTTTATGGAGTTTCTACTCTAGGGGTGCATCGGGGGCTTCAAATGGGACATGGTGTCAAAAAACCAGTCTAGCAAAATCCACCTTCCAAAAACCATTTGGCGTTCCTTTCCTTCTGCGCCCTGCAGTTTGGCCATACAGCAGTTTACAACCCCATATTGGATGTTCGTTCAAACTACAGAATCGGGGAATAAATATTAAGTTTTGTTTGGCTGTTAACCCTTGCTTTGTACTGAAAAAAATGGATTAAAATGGAAAAGTTTCCAAAAATCGAAATTCTGAAATTTTATCTCCATTTTCCATTAACTCTTGTGGAAAACCTAAAGGGTTAATTACGTTTGTAAAATCAGTTTTGAATACCTTGAGGGTGTAGTTTCTAGAATGGGGTAATTTTTGGGTGGTTTCTATTATGTAAGCCTCACAAAGTGACTTCAGACCTGAACTGGTCCCTAAAAAGTGGGTTTTAGAAAATTTCTGAAAAATTTCAAGATTTGCTTCTAAACTTCTAAGCCTTATAACGTCCCCAAAAAATGAAATAGCATTCCCAAAATGATCGATACATGAAGTAGACATATGGGGAATGTAAATCAATCACTATTTTTGGCGGTATTACTATGTATTATAGAAGTAGAGAAATTGAAACTTGGAAAATTGCAAATTTTTCTAAATTTTGGGTAAATTTTGTATTTTTCATTTTACCACTGTCATGAAGTACAATATGTGATGAAAAAAATTCTCTGAATGGCCTAGATAAGAAAAAGCGTTTTAAAGTTATCACCACATATAGTGACACTGGTCAGATTTGCAAAAAATGGCTGAGTCCTTAGGGTGAAATAGGGCTGAGTCCTTAAGGTCCCTTTCACACGGGCGAGTTTTCCGCGGGTGCAATGCGTGAGGAGGACGCATTGCACCCGCACTGAATCCGGACCCATTCACTTCTATGGGGCTGTGCACATGACAGTTGATTTTCACGCATCACTTTTGCGATGCGTGAAAATCGCAACATCACTCTATCTTCTGCGTTTTTAGCGGGCGCAGGCCCCATAGAAGTGAATGGGGCTGCGGGAAAATCGCAAGCATCCGCAAGCAAGTGCGGATGCTTTGCGATGTTCCCGCATGGTTGCTATGCAACCATCGGGATGTGTAACCGGTTCTGTATTATTTCACATTATAACATAGTTATAATGTAAAATAATACCCTTAGCCATCTTCCTAATGTTTAAACCGGTGCAGAATGGGTTAAAAATAATAAACTAATAATAACTTACCTGGTCCATTTGATCGCGAAGCCCGGCATCCTCTCCGTTAGCTTGCTAGTAGGAAAAGGACCTGTGATGATGTCACATGGTCTCATGGACCAATCATGGACTATAGTGATGGAGCAGGTGATTGGGCCATGTGATGCTGTGACATCATCACAGGTCCTTTTCCTACTAGCAAGCTAACAGAGAGGATGCCGGGCTCGCGATCAAATGGACCAGGTAAGTTATTATTAGTTTATTATTTTTAACCCATTCTGCACCGGTTTAAACATTAGGAAAGATGGCCCAAGTATTATTTTACATTATAACTATGTTATAATGTGAAATAATACCAGCGAGACAATTTCTGACCCAAACATGCACTTCTGTGAAGAAGTGCAGGTTCGAGTCTGGGTACCAAAAGTGCCGATTTTTCTCCCGCGTGTGCAAAACGCATGACAGCGCTTTGCACTCGCAGGGAAAAATCGCGGCGATTCCGCAGCGCGCCCGCACTGTTTGACGGAGTGCACCCGCAACGCCCGTGTGAAAGAGGCCTAAGGGGTTAAAAGTCTGTGGGGGCCATTTATTGAGACCAGCATTCTAGACGCCGTACTAATAACCCCTATATGTGGCTATGAATCTGCTGAGTTTTGAAGCGTCGCCGGCCTCTACATAATTCCGGAGTATCAAGCGCCAGTCTTTTTGTAAGATAGTTGCCTTGCTGGCTTACATTTAGATCATTTTCTGTGTCTAAAAGAGGCATGTCCCTTTCACTTTTTAGACCTGGCTTGAGCTGGGAAAAGTCGTAGATTGCGGCGCAACTAACTATTACAACGCAATCTGCGCCTGAAATATACCTAATGGAGGTGTATTTCAGGATAATAAATAACCCTCTATATATCCTTCTTGATATGGAGCATCTCCATGCCAGGGGTGCACCTAGACTTTCTGCTGCCTGAGGCGAAAACTGAAACTGCGCCCCCTTTCCCAATGCCAATTTCTTAAACTAACCTCTACCTTCAGCCCATGGCCCTTCGGCTGCCCCCGTCTTATCAATTCCCGGTGCTGCTTGAGGCGATCGCCTCACCTGACCTCATTGGTGGTGCACCCCTCATCTCAGAGTCCGACCATATCATTCTCCATGAATCTATACCTCTTCCACTAATAGCTTGTAGGTATGAATGACCTAAAAAAACAACACATATAAACAATGAGTAAAAAGAAATAAAATAAGGTAATTAAATCAGTGACCATTTTGGGACCAAGGAGAAGAAGCAAAAAATTAAAAAATCACAAGTCTGGTGAGAAAATCAGATATTCATTTAACCCAAATGGGGCAACGTAATCCATCTTACCTTCTTTTCAGCAAGTAGTTTTTTCCAGTTACCACCTCTTATGGATATAAGGACACGATCAATGCCTCTTACATGAAACTGAGATCTTTCACAGTTATGGAATTCTTTAAAATGCCTAGGAATAGATTTTAATTTCGTTAAATCATTCTCATCCTTCGCCCCTTCCCTGACACGTCTCCTCAATTCTCACATAAATGAGCTGGCATGAAGATTGTGCCAGATAGATTACTCCTGATGTACCACATGTAATATTATGAGTAATCTTGTATTGTTTAGTGGTTCTAGTAGGGTTGGAAAAGTGAGAGGCTTTGTCTAAATTTGGACAAGCGACACATTGGCAACAAGGTGAGCAACCCCATCTTTGACCCTGTGACCCAAAGGCATAAAATGTCTCTAAAATTCTGGGACTTTCTATAGGTAATAGATGGAAATGGTGGTAAAACTTCATCCAAAGTTGTATCTAAACCTAACAATTCCCAATGTTTGGTCAAGGCAGATCTTATCATTTCCCACTGTGGATTATATGTGTATATAATATATAATTATATAATGAAGGCTGAAGTTCAGCCTGCATTTCTGGGAGGGTGTCTGCCCCATTTATTCATGGGCTCTCTCAACCCGGCATACATCCCTCTCATGCCCCTCCCTCCCTCCCACCCCTTTTCTCTGTTGTTCTCATTAGGGTATGCCCCCTTTTAGGCCTACCCGCATTCCTGACTCCAGGAACAAGTCAGCCAGTGTAGGGTCCCGGGTTAGGCATGCTTCCCGCTTCGTTCACAGGTAGCCATGACCACAAATATATATATATACTAGCAGAAGGACCCAGGTTCGCACGGGTATATTTCCACTATTTTCCTTTAATGTTTGTGTGTGTTGTTATAAGATAGACTATGTCTCCCATAACAGTGACCTCTACCTCAACCCGTCCCCTTAACTGTGACCTCAATAGCACCCCAGCCCTCAACACTGAACCCCCAAAGTGCCCCACCCCTTCAAATGTGACTTCCACAACACCCCACCGCCCCTCTAACAAAGACCTCCACCGCAGCCCACCCTCTTAACAGTTACCCGCCACAGTGATCTAGCCCTTAACAGTGATCTCCACAAGTCCACGCCACCTTAACATTTACCTCCACAGCACCCCACTCCCTCAACTTTGACCTGTACAGTGAACCATCCCTTAACAGTGACCCCGCCTCACACCACCCCTTTACCGGTGACATTTACAACACCCCACCCCTTAACAGTGACCTCAACAGTACCCTACCCCCTTAAGAGAGACCTCCACTGCGCTCACCCATTTAACAGTGACTTCTACAGTACCCTGCTACCTTAACAGTGACCTCCGCAACTCCTGCCCCCGAACAGTGACCTTCACCGTTCCCTGCACCCTGGTTATTGGTTAATCCCATGCACGTTTAGCAACTGGCTGCAAGCGTTCGCTATACTAGCGTATCGGGTTTACGTCGGGGTGGAGTTGGCTCCACTATGACGAACAGTTTCGACAGCGCAGGGCGGTTAGGCCTGATATCCGGTGGGATCACAAGGATATTGGGCTTTGGTTACTGGTGGCGGCACCGACTAGGGCGGTGCAGCCCTTCCAGGGGCGCTTGAGGGGTCAACAACGGGAACGCTTGCGGCAGCATCAGCGAAGGGCTTATGTTTCCTTTTCAACAAAGGAAATTGCAGATCCGGGGCTAAGTGCAAATTTAAGCACGAATGCACCTTGTGCGGGGGCCCCCATGGAGCCAGCCCGTGTTTTTAGAGGGGAAAACAAAGGGAGGGCGGGGACGCTGCTGGAAAAAATCTGACTCCAGTGCGGGTGGAATAGATGCAGGAGTTCCTAGATAGGTACCCAGATCGGGCAGCGGCCACTTTTATTTGTTAACAGTTTTAAGTTCGGTTTCGTATTCCATCATTTACGCCGGCGGGGCCCCTGGTTCATAAGAATCTGAGGTCCGCTCTTGATCACCCCGAGGTAGTTTCTGGGAAGTTAAGGAAGGAGGTGGAGTTGGGGCGGATGGCGGGCCCGTTTAGGGTGCCTCCGTTGGTCAATCTAAAAGTTTCTCTATTGGGGGTGGTGCCTAAGAAGGAGCCAAACAAGTTTCGGCTCATTCACCATTTGTCATATCCAAAAGGAGCGTCATTCAATTACGGCATAGATGCCGATTTATGTTCAGTGGTGTATACATCATTTGATGCGGCTGTGAATTGGGTAAGAAGGTGGGGCCGGGAACGTTAATGGCAAAGGTTGACATTGGAAGCAGCTTTTAAGCTTGTTACCGCTTAATGTGGAGAGCTTGCATTTGTTGGGTTGTTTTTGGGAAGGGAGTTATTTTGTAGATAGGTGCTTACCCATGGGGTGTTCGCTTTCCTGTGCGTATTTTGAAATGTTTAGTTCATTTTTAGAATGGGTAGTGGTTGACGTTTCGGGTTGTTCATCGGTTATTCACTATTTAGATGATTTTTTTGTTTAGGGCTGCCGGAAAGCTCGGGTTTGTTCTTTTGTTACTGCATATGTTAGTC
>JAKVIS010001032.1:0-43349 GCA_033119425.1 Bufotes viridis
TATAGTCAATGGACAGGAGCGGCAGTCCGGGGCACACGTTCACTAGCGGCAGGACGGATCCGACAGTCGGATCCGTCCTGCCGCTAGTGTGAAAGTAGCCTTAAAGGCCATGTCCATCATCTCAACCATTTTCTTTACTGTCAAAATGTATCTAAAATAAAAAGTGAAGCAACTTTGTATTCGTTCTTGTTAAAAATATCAAACTATTTTGTTTCTACAGTTCCTATGCAGACTAATACATCTCCATGGCAACAGAGAAGAAAGCCTGTGTAGTATGATCCTCCGCTTACACTGCCTTCTATCTGTGCCCCACTTCTTGGAAGCCTACACAGGAGGCAGTAGGGGACAGATGGC
Source organism: Bufotes viridis (assembly GCA_033119425.1). Lineage (NCBI taxonomy): Eukaryota > Metazoa > Chordata > Amphibia > Anura > Bufonidae > Bufotes > Bufotes viridis. The sequence continues at coordinate 355 of JAKVIS010001032.1, forward strand.
AGGGAGTGTGACCGCAGGAATGGCCTGGGCATTTTATATATTGTGTGTTACCATGGATACAAAATGGTCTTCATAGGAGTTGTGGACACAAAATTATCTTTTAATCATTCGCTAAGCTGCTTAATTTTATAGGCATTGGATCAATAAAATAAATGGTGTCAGGCTACTTTCACATCTGCGATTTCCTTTCCGGTATTGAGATCTGTCATGGATATGGAACCAAAACGGGGCGTTACAGATACGTAATCACTATTAGTAAATAATAACCAGTGTTGTTTCCGGTCATCACAGGCTGATAACTGCAAAAACCCCTGAAAAGCTATGAGGCTGCTGTTGCTACAAAATGCCATTAGATTGGTGAAATCGTCATCAAGTCCAGAACGTGTGAACAGGCCCCTATGATTCCAGTGATATAACTTGCCGATCAGTGGTTAAACCGCATGTGTCAGCTGCATTGCCAGCCACCACTACAGTACAGTGTCAGGAAACATTACCTGATTTTGTAGACTGTGATGGTGTCGACCCCTCTAACGTCGGAGGTAACGCAGAATACTTATACTGCGCCCACATGGTGCAGAACTACATACAGAGACTATCCTCCGCATCGCTGCTGCTAAGGTGACGGGCTCCCTGGAGGGTCCCACACCTGAGAAACTGCATCGCCCATGGCCACATGTCTTCCTGGTTACCATGAGGGCGGGGCACGTGGTGACAACTTGAGTGACAGGGCGGCCATCCAATGAGAAACCCAGCCCTGTGACTAGAGTGGAAGGGGCGGGCCTTACCGCGCAGGTAGCGAGGCTGTGCCCGCAGAGCCTGTAGTTATAGAGCAGCATAGGCTGAAGGGCAGGCTCAATGCTGAGAAGGCAGTTTACAATGGTAGAACTCCGTAGAAGCTTACATCTGCGGTGCAGTTTATACTTGCATTCAAATAAACGCCCAATGAATTTTCTGGGTTTGCCATCCTTGAAACATGCCGCATTTGTAGCTTTACCGTATGTTCACACACAGCAGTGTGTTGCTATGAATGCTGAATGTTGTGTGTGCAGCATGTGCAATCCCAGATGAGTGCCACAGTCACAGACATTTCTGCTCCAGACCTGCATTCTAAGGTCTCATGCACACAACCGTATGTTTAGTCCGTGTCCGAGCCGCATATTTTGCAGCTCGGGCACAGACCCATTCACTTCAATGGGGCCGCAAAATATGCGGACAGCATGCAGTGTGCTGTCCGCATCCGTTGCTCCGTTCCGTGGCCCCGCAAACTGCAAAAAAAATAAATAGAGCATGTTCTATTCATGTCTGTTTTTCAGACAAGAATAGGCATATCTCTAACAAGCCGTCTGTTCCGTTCCGCAAATTGCGGAAGGCACACGGAGCGGCTTCCGTGTTTTCCGGATCCACAAACCACACACGGTCGTGGGCATGTAGCCTAAGGCTATGTTCACACGGCGGTTCCGTGCATTGGGAATCGCAATCTGCGGTTCCCAATGCACGGGCAATATCCACGTGGATTCCGCAGACGGATCCAGACTTTAATTTAAAGTTCTATTTTTTTGCAGTGAGGAGGCACAAAGGGAAACCCCACAGAAGTGCTTCTGATCCGTGCCTTCATTCCACATGGATTGTGGACCTATTTAAGCAGTATCTTTTTTTGCGAGATGGTATAATTTAATGGAATAGAAAAAGAAAGCATATATTTTTATTTTTTGGGGGGGAATTTTGATATTTAATAAATTAGTTTTTTTTAACACTTAATAGTCCCACAAAGAGACTATAACAGGCAATATTTGGATTGCTTTTAAAATACAATGCACTATCCCTATAGTGCTTTGCATTTTACCATCAGTGCTATACGGACATTGACCTGCAGGCTGCGTCAGAGAGGCACGGCCTGCTGCAAAACACTCAAGGCTGGCTTGGGGCCTGTACCTGGGGCCCTTAGAGCAGGAGCACGACTCCCATTTGAGAGCTGAGCACTGGCTCTCTGCTGCATGTGGAACCTGTGCAGTGGCACTGTGAAAAGGCGGCAGCCCAGCCTAAAGCCCCTTAGCGACCGCTGTAAAAAGGCGCATTGCTGGTCACTAAGGGGTTAAACCTTGAGCGATTTGACTATATTCCTCCTCAATACATGTGAGGTTTGATTGATGTGATTTTGCATGATGCCATCATAAGTTTGTCCACCAGGTGTCCCCCACAGTCTTTCTGATTTGTTATAAGGTGGATGAAATTTGAATGGGTTGTCCGGGTTCTTAGCTGAACGAGGATATATCCCCATTTTCACCCAGGCAACATTTCATGCTTCGATGCTCTCCCTTGCCCTGTGCTGTATTGCACAGGGCAAGCGCTGTTTGTTTACAATTTCAACACTGCTAGGCGGAGGCTTCAGCCTAGCAGTGTTCCCTTTGACATCACCAGCACTGATTTGCAGGCCAGGGCAGCGCTAAAGCCCGCTTATTAGTGCCGTTGATGTCACAGGCAACACTGCTAGGTGGAAGCCTCCGCCTAGCAGTGTTAAAATGTAAACATAGTGAGCCCAGGACGTCACCAGATCTCCAATAAAAAATAAAAACCAAAAAACAACTTTGCCCTGTGTGATTCAGCGTGGCACAAAGGAGAGCACTTTGGAGCATGAAATGCTCCGATGCTCATGTCAGAGGGGTTGCCTGGGTGAAAATGGGGATGTGTCTGAGTTCAGCTCTGAATACGGACAACCCCTTTAACCACATATCTGTATTTTATTGTTATTTATGAATAAAGATTAAATGTCATTTATGGAGTGGTGGACATGTTTTTCTTGGCATAAATTAAAATTTGTACTGAACAGCTTCAGTGTTGGAGCTTGCCAGAGATCCCAGCTCTCCTTGCCCGTCTTCCCCCACCACTAATTAACATGTTTTGGTGGCAGGGGGAGAGAGAGAGAGAGAGAGAGCCAGGAGGTCATTAAAGGGGTTATCCCATGACTACTGTAAGAAATAAATATCACACATCATATAGTACATGACAGTCTCTTTCTAACAAAGCTAGAACCAGCCCTGTACCTCACATGGATCCAGAGATCACCACATTCACTGCTCCAATTGCTCTGCTAGATTTATTTCAAGCTGACAGTTCAAGGGGAGCGTCCTTTCTGCTGCAGCTCTCCCCATCACAGCTCAGGAGTCTGTTGATGGATGAAACTAAGCATGTGCGGCCTTCTCAGGGAGCAGGTCAAGGAAATAAGAAAAAAAACAAACAGAAGGTGGCGCTATACAGATACATTTTATTGAATAAAATTTTTAGATATATGCAATTACAAAAGTGTTCAGATCCAGGTGCTGTTTGAAAACTGTAGAATATTTTTCGTGGGACAACCCCTTTAATATGAGGACTATTCTGCACTGCAGGGCACCATAATGGGTGAATCTAAACAGCAAGGTTGGCAGCGATAGCTGTTGTGCGACCAAAGATCACAGTGTAGCAGGGCTCCCATAGGAATGAATGGGGTTGCAGTGCAGCTCGCACATTTGGAGCACCAGAAAACTATGAATTGCAAAAAATCTAACACTGCTGGATGTTTTGCGATTCGTGTGTAAAGGTTGCAGCAAACGTGTGAGTCACGCTGTAACCCAATTCATTCCTATGGGAGTCCTGCTAAACAAAAATCTTTAGTCGCGCAACTACTGTCGCACCCAGATTAACCATGTAGATATACCTTAAAGGGGTTATCCCACCTTTTCATTTTCATTTCATTATCTCCTGTTAGCTCTGCACAAACTCCTATTTCCTGGGGCATGGTCCTTCCTATTGATTGGCAGCGTGCTTAGCGCTCTGCTGATCAGTTGACTCAGCCTCCCTTACTTGCGTGCGTGCTCCCGATACAGTCCAACTTCCTGCTGGCTCAGTTCTAATACCGCACTTGTGCCTCGCTGAAAACAGAGCATGCGCAGCTCTGTTTCTGATTCTGCACTAGGGAAGGAAGAACCGCCCATGCGCGGCCGCCAGACGCCATGCTCGTTCATTGAAATACAGCCACACACTAGATGAAGATGTTTTCGGCCACCGCGCATGTGCAGCCAGTGCATTCAGGAAGCAAAAGGTGGCCATAACTAAGGGAGAGCTTAGTACAACAAAGAGGTAATAGGGGCAGAATTTTGGCGAGAACAGTAGGATTTGGCTGAAACATTATATTTAGGAAAATGATCATTGACACAGCGCTGACACATTAAACACTGATCCTTTTGATGGGATAACCCCTTTAAGGGATGAGTCACTGAACTGCACCTAATTCGGGAAACAGTCCATGTGTCAGTCACATCTACCAGACTACCCGTGGCTCCCCTGAGCCAAACTGACTGCACCATTGTGTTTTATGATAGGCAGTTCCCATCTGGTCATGGGGGTATTGTGCTCTACTGACATGACAGATTCCCTTAGGGTACCTGCACAGCTTGCAGAATACATGTTTTTTTTTGTGCAGATTCCCGTACAGTTAAGGCTACTTTCACACTGGCGTTTTGGTTTCTATTTTGTGAGATCCGTTCAGGCATCTCACAAGCGGTCCAAAACGGATCAGCTTTGCCCTTAATGCATTCTGAATGAATAAGGATCAGCTCAGAATGCATCAGTTTGGCTCCGTTCCGCCTCCATTCCTCTTTGGAGTGTCCGTCTGACGAAACTGAGCCAAACGGATCCGTCCCTATTGACTTACATTGTGTGTCAGGACGGATCCGTTTGGCTCTGACACAATAGAAAACTGAACCTTCCCCTATTGACTTTCAATGGTGTTTAAGACCGATCCGTTTTGGCTAAAGATTTGTTAAAGATAATACAAACGGATGCATGCGGTTGTATTATCTGAACGGATGCCTTTGTGCAGATCCATGACGGATCCGCACCAAATGCGAGTGTGAAAGTAGCCCAAACCGCAGAGTAGTACAGTATCACCAAAATGAATGAGATTAAACAAATCTCATGTACACTGCAGATTTTTTTTCTGTGCAGAAATTGACATGTAGATTTCCAAATCTTAGTTAACCGCCTGCCGACCGCCTAACGCAGGGCTGCGTCCAGGCGGCAGGCTTGTTCCTCCTTGACGCATCGGCACGTCATCTCGCGAGAGGCGAGATTTGCTGTGAATGCGCGTTCACAGCAGACCGCGGCTCGGCAGTTCTACTGCAGCCTGCCAGCGATGATCAATTGCTGGAAGGCTGTAGATGTAAAATAAAAAGCATCAAAGAGCTATATCAGACGCTGTTTTGTTAACAGCGTCTGATATACCTGGTACCTGGTCCTCTGGTGGTCCCATTTGCTGGGATCGACCACCAGAGGACCAGGTAACTGTAAAGTAGCACCAATCACCACACTACCCCCCCCCCCCCGTCACTTATTAACCCCTTATTAACCCTGGATCACCCCATATAGACTCCCTGATCACCCCCCTGTAAGACTCTATTCACATGTCCATATGTGTTTTGCAAATCCGCAAAACACGGACACCGGCAATGTGCTTTCCGCATTTTGCAGATCTGCACACTGCCAGAACTATATAGAAAAGGCCTTTTCTTGTCCGCAATTGCAGACAAGAATAGGACATGTTCTATATTTTTGCAGAACGGAAGTGCAGACCCATACATGTAATGATTGCGGAGACCCTCAAATGCCAGGGCAGTACAAACACCTCACATGTGACCCCATTTTAGAAAGAAGACGCCCCAAGGTATTCCGTGAGGGGTATGGCGAGTTCATGTAAAATTTTATTTTTTGTCACAAGTTAGTGGAATATGAGACTTTGTAAAAAACTAAATAAATAAATATCAATTTCCGCTAACTTGTGCAAAAATTTTTTTTTTTCTGTGAACTCGCCATGCCCCTCACAGAATACCTTGGGGTGTCTTCTTTCTAAAATGGGGTCACTTGTGGGCATTTTAGGGGTCTCTAAAGCGTGGGAAGGAGTCTGGAATCTAAATGCGTAAAAATGTCCTGTGAAATCCTAAAGGTACTCATTGGAATTTGGGACCCTTTGTGCACCCAGGCTGCAAAAAAGTGGCACACATGTGGTATCGCCGTACTCGGGAGAAGTAGGGCAATGTGTTTTGGGGTGTATTTTTATATATACCCATACTTTGTGTGAGAAATATCGCTGTAAACGACAACTTTTTAATTTTTTTTATACAAAGTTGTCAGTTTACAGATATTTCTCTCACCCAACATGGGTATATGTAAAAAAAATACACCCCAAAACACATCGCCCTACTTCTCCTGAGTACGGCAATACCACATGAGTGACACTTTTGCAGCCTGGAAGTAAAGGACTCAAATTCAACAGTACCTTTAGGTTTTACAAGGTTGCTCACAATTTAGCCCAGCCCAAAATATCAGAACAGTAAACACACCCCACAAATGACCCCATTTCGGAAAGTAGACACCCCAAGGTATTCACTGAGGGCATAGTGAGTCCGTGGGAGATTTTTATTTTTTGCCAGAAGTTAGCAGAAATGGAAACTTTATTATTTATTTATTTTTCCTCAGAAAGTGTCATTTTCCGCTAACTTGTGAAAAAAAATGAAATGATACATGAACTCACCATGCCCCTCCGCGAATAGTTTGGGGTGTCTTCTTTCTAAAATGGTGTCATTTGGGGGGTATTTATACTATCCTGGCATTCTAGCACCTGAAGAAACAGGACAGGTGCTCAGAAAGTCAGAGCTGCTTCAAAATGCCGAAATTCACTTTTTTGCACCATAGTTTGTAAACGCTATAACTTTTACCCAAACCAATAAATATACACTTATTGGATTTTTTTTTTTATCAAAGACATGTAGAAACAATAAATTTATAGAAAAATTTATATAGAAATGTAGTTTAAAAAAAAAAAAATTTACAACAGAAAGTGAAGAATGTCATTTTTTTGCAAAAATTTCGGTAATTTTTGATTAATAGCAAAAAAAGTTAAAATGTCAGCAGCAATGAAATACCACCAAATGAAATCTCTATTAGTGAGAAGAAAAGGAGGTAAAATTCATTTGGGTGGTAAGTTGTATGACCGAGCAATAAACGGTGAAAGTAGTGTAGTGTGGAATTGTAAAAAGTGGCCTGGTCATTAAGGGTGTTTAAGCTAGGGGGGCTGAAGTGGTTAATTATGTTTGCGGTTTTAGCTGCAGATTTCACCCTTTTCAAATGAAGGATAAGATCTGCAGCAAAACCGCATCAAATACTGCAATTAGAATTGAGGTTGTGGTTTTGGTGCAGAAACACAGAAATCTTCTGTATGTTCCCCCACACTTGTGTCCAGGTCGCCTTAGGCCATCTGCACATGCAGCTGAATACGCACTATTTTTCTGCACGGTAAAAAAAAGGCAGTGCCTTACAGTACCAGCAAGGTGTCTAGGATTAAACAAATGTTTTTTCATGCTGAAATTGACCTGCTGTGTGGATTCAGAAATCCACAGCATGTCAATTATGTTTGCAGTTTTAGCTGCAGATTTTACCCTTTTCTAATGAAGGGTGAGATCTGCAGCAAAACTGCATCAAATCCGCACCAAAAACAGCAATTAGAAATTGCAGGTTTTTGGTGTTGTGGAGAGGGTTGTCAAACTTACATGGCACTTTTTTTTCCTTCTATGAGGTTCATTAAAGCTTCTAGAAAAAAACAAAAACAACCAGTGTTATACAGATTAAGGCCTAATTCACACATCCGCAAAATGGATCCGCATCCCATCCGCAATTTTGCGGAAGGGTTGCAGACCCATTCATTTCAAAGGGGCAGGAATGGATGTGGACAACACACTATGTGATGTTCGCATCCGCGTTTCCGCAAAAAAATAGAACATGTCCCATTCTTGTCCGCAATTGCGGACAAGAAAAGGCATTCTCTTTATAGTGCCAGCAATGTCCGGTCCGCAAAATGCGGAATGCACATTGCAGCATCCGTGTTTTGCGGATCCGTGTTTCCGTAAAACACACTACGAACGCGTAAATTAGGCCTTACAGCAGTGGCCCCATACTCTAGAATGGCTGTGGCCTAAAAGAGGCCTTAGGGCTATTTCACACAAGTGAGTCCATGTGGGAGCGTGAGCCTCAGTTCTGGACTTGTAGGAGCGCATAGCATTATACCGATTTATAATGCTATGTGTCCCTGCATAACCTTATTTCCACAGAATCATACTGACAGCACTATGTCACTATGATCCTGTAGAAGTAAGGTCAAGCAGAGACACACAGCATTATACATCAGTATAATGCAGTGTGCACCTACAAGTCCAGAACGGAGAATCACACACACAGAGCATGATTCCCGCAATGGAATCGCTCGTATGAAACAGGCCTTAGTAGTTGGCTAAAGAGGTAAAAAAATTATGTAAACCTCATCTAGTCTTCTACACAGCATATTATGTACCCCTCAACTTTTTCCTCTTCACTTCAGTCTCCATGCTCCCGATTTGCTCAATTGTTTATAACCTAAACTTCTGGGTTGTGGGCGTAGATGAGTAGAAGCTACACCACTTCCCATAGTGCTGCAAGATCAGCCAGTAAACATCTACTACACCCTTCATCATCCCCTTTCTGCTTCCTCCCACACAGCCTCAATAGGACAAGCAGTGGACTCCGCTTGTTGATCGGGAGTAGAGTTGGGAGAATTTTAGGTTATGAAATTCGTTCACTGGTAAAAGTTGAATTGTGTTATGGATTCCGTTACCACGGACCATAACGCAATTCTATGACAAGCATTCCGATATTCATTCCGTCATAATAGAAGTCTATTGGCTGCATAACTGATTCCTCCCGTTTCAGTTATGCAGGGAAGGACTCTCCTGCATAACGGGACGGATCCGTTATGCAGCCCATAGACTTCTACATGACGGAATGAATATCGGAATGCTTGTTATAGAATTGCGTTATGGTCCGTGGTAACGGAATCCATAACGCAATTCACCTTTTACCAGTAAACGAATCTCAAATGAGTTTTATAACCGGAAATTCATTCATCTCTAATTGAGAGCATCAACTAGCCCTCTCCAAGATCACGAGTCTGGCATCACATTCGGGCGGCCTGGTCGTGATCAGTGGAAATCCATTCTCCATAGAGGGCACAGTCATGTGAGCACTCTCCCAGAGAGAGAGACAGAAAAAGTAGCGCAAGTACATTAATAAGTTGCAGAGCCTGGCAAAGGAAGCATTGGGATAGAGAAAAATTTATAGCCAGATAACCCCTTTAAAGAAATTGAAATATATAACCGTTTATTAAAAGGGATTATTTGAAATATTGTATCATAAGTGTAAACAGCCACACAGCTAATGTACAAATTAACAGCCGAGTGCAAGACGGTGCTTACAACTCGATGATGACCAGGGGAACTTCCTGTAGGGCACTAGTAAAGTAGTCCTTGTTTCCTTTGGAATGTGGCTCATCGGAGCAGAAGGCATGAAGGGACCTTTGATACAAATCGCTCAACAAATTAGCTTTTTCTTGTTTATTGGGTAAGAGGATATATTCTCCTCAATGAACCTTTTAAGGGCTCATGCACACGACCATATTTTGTTTCCTTGTCAGTTCCATTTTATTTTGCCGATAGGATGCAGACCCATTCATTTCGAAGGGTCCGCAAAAAATGCTGACAGCACACCATATGCTGTCCACATCAGTATGTCCGTGCCGTAGCCCTGCAAAAAAATAAATAAATGGAGCATGTCCTATTTTTTTTCTAGTTTGCGGACAAGGATAGGCATTATTACAATGGATCCGCAAAAAAAAACAAAAAACTGGATGTCATACAGACGTCATCTGTTTTTTGTTTTTTTTGCGGACCGCAAAACACATACGGTTGTGTGCATTTAGCCTATGCGGCAGGCTTATAAAAGGGGATTGGTCTCATAAGGACAACCCCTGTTCACATGCTGATCACTGTTGTGGCAGTTTGATGAAACAACCCTTTAAAAAAGGGATTTTTTTTTTTAACCTCATCCCTGCTACCGCTTCAGGGACAATTTGACACTTTTGACATGTTCCAATACAACCGGAGTTATGAAATAAGGGTGTCAAAAATGTCTTGAAACATGCATCAACAAAATGGTTAGAGTGGCACTTCCATGTGAGGCAGGCATGCTCAACCTGCGGCCCTCCAGCTGTTGTAAAACTACAACTCCCCCAATGCCCTGCTGTAGGCTGATAGCTGTAGGCTGTTAGGGCATGCTGGGAGTTGTAGTTTTGCAACAGCTGGAGGGCCGCAGGTTGAGCATGCCTGATGTGAGGCATTTGTGGTATGTCCAAAGGATATAACAAATATCTAAGGTTTGTCGTTCCAGAGGAGAAGAACAAGGTGGAGAGATGGCAAAGAACGTCCACAAACTCCACATGTGATCAAATTATCAAATGTCATGTAACGGCCATAATCATTTGGTGTAACACTTGTCTAAGTATCCATTTTGTCCTCACTAATGCCCAAGCATGTAATTGTGCAGTACCTTAAAGAGGTTTTCCTAGAGTTTTTTTTTTAATGACGACCTATCCTCTGGATGGGTCATCAGTATCTGATTGGTGGGGGTCCGACACCAGTTTCAGGCCTCACGCACACGACCGTATGTGTTTTGTGGTCTGCAAACCGCGGATCCGCAAAACACAGAAGCTGCTCCGCGTTCCGTAATTTGCGGAACGGAACGCTGCCAATTGTAGAAATGCCTATTCTTGTCCTCAAAACGGATAAGAATAGGACATGCTCAATTTTTTTTGCGGGGCCACGGAAAGGAGTTATGGATGCAGACAGTACACGGAGTCTTTTGCGACCCCATTGAAGTGAAAACAACGGTGGTGTGCATGAGGTCTGAGAAGGCACCGGCGCTCACAGTAGTGCCGCAGCCTTCTCTCTGCTCACCAAGCACAGCACCGTACACTGTATAGTACAATAGGAAATGTTACCGATGAACGTGTCATCACTGGCCTACGAAAATCTGGAGAAGGCTGCGGCATTACTGCCTGCGCCGCTGCCTTCTCAAACAGCTAATCAGCGGGGTTGTTGGACCTCCACCGATCAGATACTGGTGACCAATCAATAGGATAGTTCATCAGTAACAAAAAATTCTCGGGAAGACCCCTTTAATAATTGGGAACAGTAAAGAAAAGTAATTTAACCAATTGGGAAACTAAATATGATTTATCATTTGCAACATAATGAATTACCACATGCATTAAATATGTCTATAGACAAAATAATTTAGTGTTTTTTAAAGTGGTCATTGCCAGCCTAATTACAGCAATGAAGAAAAGAAACTCCTCCACACTGGCCAACCCATATCCCCTCCACTTTAGTAACTTCACATATTTCAGCCCGAAACATTTAACAGACAAACATTTATTAAAGTTCTTAAAAGAAACACAAAACAGCTTTAAAAAAATCCCCCTTTAGCTACAGTGCAATGCAATACTCTAAATTAAATATACCTTTAAAAATACAAAAAAGGGAAAAAAAAAAAAAAAAAAAAAAAATCGATCTGTACAATGAAGGGATATCGTTGATGTTTCCTGAGGGGAAGGGATTGATCCATCCATGAAACGAAAGTAGGAATAACTTAAGTCCTTGTTTAACTCCAAAAACCAAAAAAATTAAACATCTACATGAGGCATATCCTTGTGGCAATAGTTTTCAGTGTCTGGAAGCTTGAAATGAAGACTGATCTGAATCAAATGAAAGGCACTGGATCAGAGAGAAACCTTAGCTTTGTATACCACCAGGTATCCCGACCTCATCAGTGCGAGAGAAATAATCACTTCTGGCATTCAAAGGCTGAACTGTATAATGCTGGAGTAGCAATAATTCACAATCTTGAAACTGAAAAAGAATCGGATTCGTTACTGGTTCTTGGTGGAGACCATGGAAACGTGATGCAGAAATCAGAATGGCTTACTTCGGAATGACCAGACTTGCGCACGGTTGGCTTACTGCAATATTATATATGGCCATTTTGAAGTCTGCTTTCTCAATGCGTGGATACAAAATTCTAGACTTCATGATTCCAGCAAAGAAAATTCTACAAAATAACATCTGGACTGACAAATAAAACCTTGTCGAAATATAAAAACCTAGAACCAGCCATGATAAAGACAAAATAGTTGTACAAACAAAAAAAAAAAAATAATAGTTTCACAGTTTTTTTTGCAGCCAAACTCAGTGTATGCTATAACAGGGGAACATTGGTTACCCGCCACAGTAATTGAAAACACAAAGTATTGTTTTGTAGGAAAGGTATAGTCTAAAATACCATGCTAAAATGAAACTCAAGGATTCAGATGGTTCCTATTAAAAGTATAACATGGCAAGATGATCTACAGTAAGAATTCAAGCATAGAGAGGTATTCCCATAGTATTTAGTCCATTTATCAGTTCCGATCTGATTATTTTTTATCCCCTGAAGCAGCAACTCTAAATACTTCTCCTCAGTTTAATCAGTTGTGGTCTGCTGTCTACATAAAGCTAAGCAGGGAAACAAGGCTTCATCATTCTAAAACCTGAGCCCAAGCCTCGCTCTGAGGTGAACGTGCAGCAGAGCGAGAGAATGTACATGTCTTATCAATATAAAAAAAAAAAAACTTAAAAAAAAAAGGTATATTTAGTTTAAAGCCAGTAGTGCAAGACAGACTCCGTGAGGCATTTACCCATGCAGGAAGCGGCCCATCTACTGTGGAATGCTTTAAATTGTCTATACTTTATTTCTCAGGAGATACAAAAAGGAAGATTAGAAGGGGAACCAAAAAAAAAAATTTGGGACCAAAAGGTTGGGACCATTTTTTTTTTTTTCTAAATAAAATGTAGTCAAGTTTCTATTCCCTCCAGTCTTGGATACTGGGATGAGGGACATTTAGGGAGCTGTGAGAAGCAACCCCCAACCATGGCTATTGAGGGAGAAAATGGGTTGGTGGTGGTAAGGACGTCTTTCATTCAAGCAACGAGGGAGTGCAGTAACCTATGTAGTTAATACAAATGGATTGGAAGAGTGGTCCCCGGCAGTCCCTGCTCTGAGCCATAGGTATGGCCCTTTGTCTTAGGGCTCTTGGCTCTGAGGGATCGGCATTATTGCACCTTGACTCAGGAACCACTTCTGGGTCGGCCTTCCTTTGCAGCCAATGACATTCGGATTTCTGGTGTCCAATTTCCCCCTGAAGATTTACACCACGTGGAACCTACATCCTCACCCCCAATGCCCTAGAGTCATTGACACAGCGACACTGTAGACGCTAATCTGATAGTTTCCTCCCAAGTGGATTATGGAGTTCACTTATGGTGTCTCTGAGAGTGGTTCTTCCTTTTTCTTTTAAAAAAACAGCAGCACCTGCCACAAAAAAAGAGAAAAGAGAGAGAGATAGGTCAGTTAAATTAAGAGAACTGTCCTGGGCTAAAGATGTCTGCAGTTTCGGCAGTGTACAAAAACAACAAAATGCACAGAAAGGTTCTCTGCAAAGGGCCAGACAGCTTTGTAGGAGAAACGTCGGCACTGGACAGGTTTTTAGCAATCACATCACTGCAAAGGTGCTTGTCCCTTGATCTGACTTACAACTCTGAACCAGGAGGTAAGTGGAGGCTGAATATGCACCATGTGGGTGGTTACAGACACTTGAGGAATGACAAGGAGCGAGAAACACTGGTGTGTCGCATGCAGACAATATACAAGGTGATAAGAAGTGGACAACAACTTAGCCAGACAAAGTGGGAATTCGGGTGAAAGTTAGGACCCAAGTGGCTAGGTGAATATTAATGAGGAGAGGAGCAGTTTGCCGTCCCTACTGCTACACATATCCTTAACAAGGGAGAAAATTGGAGAGAGGGGAGATGAAACCGTTTAGTTACTATACAGACTTCTACCCCTCTTCGTACTGAAATAAACGTGCACGCGCGTGCATGTATATGGTGGAATTGGAGAAAAAAAAAAAATTAAAAAAAATAAAAAATAAAATAAAATCGCTCTATGCCAATCCCATTAACCCCCAGACCCCCTCCCCAGTTACATGGGCTAGGTGATGCGTGTCTGATTGCTGGGGGTCCACCTGCTGTGACACCCGCCTACAAGAACGAGTGTCCTGTGATTGAATGGAGCTGCAGGTGTGCATGTATGCTGTGGTTTTATTCAAAGCTTATGGAAGTGATGAATATAACCAAGTGCTGTACTTTGCTTTCTCCATCAGTCCCATAGATTTAGAATGGACTGACAGCGTAAATTCATCACCCCCACTGCATTCAGATGGGTGTCACAGGGCCGCTGTTCTCGTGATCAGTCTGGCCCCTCCAGCACTTAGGCAATTATCACCTATCCAACTTTTAAATGTATGGCCGGCCTTAGACATAGGTGCATGTTTAGCTCTTGCTGAGAAAAACAAGGGTAATCTGTGGACTGGCACCCTATAGCTTAGTCATAAGGAAATGTGTAGTGAATAAGCTTGTTCCCATTAATTCTGCCGAAAGTATAAAGAATTATTTTCAATGTTAAACACACTGCAATATCAGACAAAGGAACAAAACTGTAAATATTAAAGGGGTATTCCCACCTGGGCCACTCATGGCATACTGATAAGATAATGCACGGGCACTCGTCTTTCACCGTTATAGGACCGAGCCGAGCCAGAGTTTAGCTATTTTCGGAAGTCTCAGTGGTAAAGGGAGGAGTGCCCGTAGCTGCACAATGTACTCTCCATTCACTGTTATGGGTCTTCTGAAAAGAATTTAAAATGTTCCTATAGCAGTGAATGGATATTATGTTGCACATGGGCAATGTTCTCTCTGTCCACTTTAGGGCCCCGTTATTGAGATAGGTGGGACCTTAAAATATCTCACATTTATGTCATATCCTATCAGTATGCCATAAATGGCCCAGAACGTACAACCCCCGTTAAGGGCTTGTAGGACATTTACAAAACCGGGTCTGCTTTCTTCCCTTTGACCTTTCTCCCTCGCTCTATGGCCAAGTTCAAATTTGAGCTAAATGTTGTTACCTCAAGTTTATATCTTGGGTTTTCCAAGATTTTGACCTTTTTACCTGGATCCCAGAACATGTGGTACCTAATAAAAAACAAAAAACACACAAAAAACAAAAACAAACTTATGCTTGCCTGCTCCCCACCACTGCAGTCTAGTGCCTGGGTTCCAATTGGTTATCTTTGTGTTCCCAGCCTGTTTTCTCCCAGCCAGGGCATGAATGGGGTGACAAGTAGTGCTGCAGCCAATGACTGATCTCAGTGGTGACTTGTCTCCAAGTTGCATGTGATCCAGCTGCTCATTTGCCGATTGGGGACACATCCCTGTAGAGGCCAGTGGCCAGAAGGAAACAGGCCAGGGACTGGAAGATCGGTAACAGAACCAGGGTTCTGGTTCGGAGTGGCAGGAAAGTATGATTTATTCATTAAGTAACACATGTTCTAGGGTCTAGTAAAAAAATTATTCCTGGGATACCCCTTTAAAGAGGACCTGCCATCTGGTAAAACTTTAAATTTGCCCACCTTCCCTATCGGCATCGTTGCCTTCATTAATCTGGTGTGTTTTTTTATTTTATTTGGTGTGCTTTTTTCTGTGGCCCCCACCCCCTCCTTCCTGTATTATCAGGTTGTTCCCTCAATGCCAAAGGAGGAGTGATGCTTTGATGCTGTCTGCTCTGACTGGACTGCACAAGAGTAGTGATGATCACTCCCTCTTAAGCACTGAGTGACAAGGACCTCCCCTTTGGTAAAATATGGCCACCTCTGCATATCGGGAGCCAGAACTGTTGGTTCCTACAATTTGCAAAGAGGGTGACAGATTAAAAAGGGAACAACGGCAGGCAGATGTAAAAAGTTTTATGAGATGACAGATTCTCTTTAACCACTTCCTGACCACCCATTGACTATAACCACCCTTGGGCGGTTGGTTTATCTCTGAATGGAAGTTGTGGACCGTCCATTCAGAGATCGCAGCTAAACGCTAATCGTTCAGCTGCTGAGTGGGGGGGTGGCTGTCAGTGACAGCAGGGCACCCTAGAGAGAAGGTAGCCGTTCCTGGGTGTCCATGCCTTCTAGATCGCTGTATACACAGCGCTCAACGCTATGCCGCTTCCTGTCCCGGCGGTCATGTGATCTACGGGGCCGGGTGAGTGCAGGAGCTGTCGGGTCTTCAATAGACCTCGATCAGCCCTGCACTGAGGCTGTCCAGCGCTGTATTATGCTGTACAGCCTCTCTAGGGGCTGTATTTCCCCTGTAACTGGGGCTACCATGTCAGCCCCAGTTACAGGAGAAATCAATAGTTAAAAAAATAAATAAAATTATAAAATTAAGGGAAATGTCCCCCAGAGGTCTTGTATGAACTTATGAGGGAGACAAAGTGTAAAATAAAAAAAAAAAAAAAAAATGTAAATAAAAAGTTTCGAAAAAAATCAAAAAGTTCACGGAAAAAAAAAAAAAAAAAAAAAAAAAAAAAAAAAAAAAAATTAACCCCAAATCCATTACTTAAAAAATAAAAGAAAAAAATAAAATAGACATATTTTGTATCACCGTGTCCGTTGCGGACGCGGCGATACCAAATATGTCCATTTTATTTTTTTGGCTCTATAATAATATCATATGATCTACCCCATCAGGTGAACGCTGCAAAAAAATAAACATTGCGCCAAAACTAATTTTTTAATGACCTCACCTCCCAAAAAACATAATGTTAATCAAAGAGTCGTATGTACCCCAAAATGGTTGCAATAAAAACATCACCTCATCCCGCAAAAAATGAGCAAGACCATAGCCCACATTTTTCTCTATGAAAAGTGCAACACAAAAACATGTTTTGTTTAAAAAATATGCTCTTATTGTGTGAAATGTAAAAAAATTAATAAAAAATAGACATTTGGCATCGCCGCGTCCCTAACCATTCTCGCTACAAAAATATCACATGATCTACCCCATCAAGTGAAAGGTATAAAAAAAAAAAAAAAAAAAAATAGAAAAATGACACCAAACTGCTTTTTTTGTGGCTTGACCTCCCAAAAATTAGATAAAAAGCAACTAGAAAGCCAAATGTACCCCAAAATGGTGCCAAAAAAAGCTACAGCTTGTCTCGCACAAAATAAGCCCTCACACAGCTCATTCAAAAAAAAAAAAAAAAAAAAAAAGTTATTGCTCTTAAAATCCATGACAAAAAATTCCATGTTAGAAAATACAGTTGCCGCTCCAGGGCTCCAGACTAAAAAAATTACCAGGAGCCATTGGCTCCTAAACTGAAAAATTTAGGAGCCAAATAAAATTTTTAGTCGCCAAATTTAAATAGATATATATTCATGATAGAAAAAATTGCCTCATTAACACGTCAGTTTGGTCAGTGATTTTCATCAGTGATTGTGAGCCAAAACCAGGATTGGAGCCTCCATGGACATAAGGTATAAGGGAAAGATCTGCTCCTGTTCTGTGTTTACAGCCGCAACTGGTTTTGGCTCAAAAATCACTGATGGAAATCACTGACCGAACACTGATGCCACAGTCACACACGGGTTTACATTATGTTTCGGTCATATGTTATATTATACTATGACTGAAACATAACGGACGCCTCAGACAGATGCCATATTGCGGCATCCCTCACCATAGAGTTCCATTGTACAAAAGATGTGTATATTTTTTTCTGGACTTTACAGGATGGGAAGACGTGGTGCACTACGATCTCCCATTCTGCAAAAAAAAAACTTATAAATTAGCATATATGTTTTTTTGTACAATGGAACTCTATTGGATGGATGCCACAGTATGGCATCTGTCTGAGGCGTCCGTAAACATACGTTTTTTTTTTTGTATATGTTAAACGTATGACAAGAATCCAACACTTCCATTATTTTCATTGTTCTGCTCATCAAACGGAGCAGAACAACAGAAATAAATAGTGGTGGTGTGAACGGGGCCTAAGAGGTGGGTGTGCAGGGAACCATTACCGGTCTAATAACATGAAGGAATTATAGCAAAGTGATAAAGTCCAGTCCAATAAGGCGGAACCTCCCTGTACGTTATCACTTGGCTATACATCACTGCACTACATACATCAGTGTGAGCTGTATATAGTGATGTATACATGTGTGTGATGTGTGTAGTGCAGTGTGTGATGTGTGTAGTGCAGTGTGTGATGTGTGTAGTGCAGTGTGTGATGTATACATGTGTATGATGTATGTAGTGCAGTATGTGATGTGTGTAGTGCAGTGTGTGATGTATGTAGTGATGTGTGTAGTGCAGTGTGTGATGTATACATGTGTATGATGTATGTAGTGCAGTATGTGATGTGTGTAGTGCAGTGTGTGATGTATGTAGTGATGTATACATGTGTACTGTATGATGTATGTGATGATCACACACTCCACTACATACAGTACACACATGGATACACAACACCTTGCTCTGTCTTCTTCTTATGCGGCCCCATCTTGATTCTTCGGCTCCTCAGCGCGCCCGGCACTTCTTCCTTCAGCCCCCCCCCCAGAGCCGGCCCCTCCTCCTTTCATCTCCCGCCGGCTTTCTCTGGTGCAGGGCGCTGTATGGCTTCGGCGCCCGCCCAAACTAACCAATAGCAAAGCTCCTTACTGTATGGAGCTTTGCTATTGGTTATTTCAGGCTGCGCTGCCCGTGCTGTACCGCTCACTGCGTCTGCTGAAGTTTTTTTTTTTTCTTAAAGCTGGGTGGGACAAGTCGCAAATGGCGATAAGACTTAAATTTCTTATCGCCATTTGCAAATTCCTAGTCGCATTGGCGACCATTTTGGTCGCCATCTGGAGCCCTGCGCTCCTTCCCTTCTGAGCCCTGGCGTATCCCCAAATAACAGTTTACGACCACAATTGGGGTGTTACTGTATTCAGGAGAAAGTGGGTAACAAATTGTTGGGGGAATATTCTATTAGTTTATCTTTTGTAAAAAAAAAAAAAAAAAAATCCAAAATTTTTGATTTTCACACCCAAGTATTAAAAATTCTATAAAAAAGGTGTTGAGTTAAGTGCTCGCTACACCCCTTAAAAATTTCTTGAGTGGCGTAGTTTACAAAATGTGGTCACTTTTTGGGGGGTTTCACCGTTAGGTTACCTAAGGGCCTCTGCAACGTGGTGCCCAAAGACCATTCCAGCAAAATCTGCCCTCCAAAAACCATATGGCGCTCCTTGCCTTCTATGCCCTGTTGTGTGCAAACAGCGGTATACGACCACATATGGGGTGTTTCTGCAAACTGCAGAATCAAGGTAATAAATATTGAGTTTTTTTTTTTTGTTAACCCTTGATGTGTTCCAGGAAAAAATGTATTAAAATCGAATATCAGCAAAAAAAAGACATTTTGGAATTTGACCTCTATTTTGCTTTAATTCCTCTGGAATACCTAAAGGGTAACAACATTTCTAAAACCAGTTTTCAATAGTTTGAGGATGTGTCATTTCTAAAATGGGGTCATTTATGGGTTGGTTCTATTATTTAAGCACCACAAAGTGGCTTCAGAACTGTCCTTAAAGTTGACTTTGGAAATTCTTACATTTTTTTTCTAAAATTCTAAACCTTTTAGTGGCCTAAAAAAACAAAATTACTTTATGTTGGCATCATTTTAGTAGACATATGGGGAATGTTAATTATTAAAGATTTTGTGAGGAATCACCATCTGTCTTAACCCCATTTTTTGCGGGTTTTTTTGCGCTCCCTGCCTTCCCAGAGCCATAGCTTTTTTATTTTTCAGTTCACATAGCCATATGAGGGCTTGTTTTTTGCAGGACAAGTTGTACTTTCTAACAACATAATGATGAGTATTTTTATTTTTATTTTTTTTTTTAGAAAAAGGGTGATTTGAACTTTTTTTTCATTTTTTTTTAAAACTTAGTTTTTTGTTTTTTACACTTTTATATAGTTCCCATAGGGAACTATAACTTACAATCCTCTGATTGCGATCATACATTCTAATGCAATAGCAAAACCGCATATTTCCTATGAAGCCTATTACAGGCAAGGCTCCATAGGAAATAATACAGAGCTGCCTGGGTTTCATTCATACAAACCCAGGCTACTACAGGCGCGCTCTGGCTCCTCCTCGCCACACGGGGGAGCCGGAGTAGATGCCGTGGTCAGGATTGACCATGGCATCTGAGGGGTTAAATGTCCGCGATCGGAATTGCTGCTGGTCGCTGACATTCGCTACGGATGTCTGCTACAAGAACCATGCAGACACCCGTGGCTAAGGCGTCCGTATGAAGCAGGAGCATCTTTAAAGATCGGACACAGGGCGTCCTTAAGAGGTTTTAAAAGCAGAGAGATTCAAATTTAGAAAACAGTGAATTTTTTCACATTTTCGTTAACTATTGGATTTTTTTTTATAAATAAAAGGTAAAATATATTGACTCAAATTTACCATTAACATGAAGTACAATGTGTCGCGAGAAAATCTCAGAATGGCTTGGATAAGTAAAAGCGTTCCAAAGTTATTACCACATAAAGTGACATGTGGTTAACAAAGTGGTTAATCAAATGGCCATGTGGCTGTAACCAGGTTCTTAATCTGGAGAAGAGTTAATGTTAGGGAAAAATATAAATGCCATCTACTGAAAGATTATGAGTCTTCTTAGGTGCCACAAAAATGCCAGGTCCTGAAAACACACTATATCTGCATAATATTTTTTCCACTGAACCTTGTTAAAACTCAAAAACTAATGCTAAATAAATAAAAATGAAGCCACTACATTTTCGTATAGATTCTAATTGGATATTACTTCACAACCATTAAATTAATCTATAAAAAAAAAAAAAAAAATGAAGGCACCTTTTCAAATAGGGCATTTTGAATATTTTTATATTTACAGCTCTATGTTTGGTTTAGAAAGAATATAAAAAAAGAAAATAATATAAGCTCATTATGGCGGATATAGATGACTGTACCCTGGTTTTAATCAGCGAGAATAGCTCTATAATAGATTTCACATAGACCTATAGGGCTCTTTAGAGTAGATTGTTTAACACTGTACAATTGTCTATATTTTTTCTCCAGACATTTTGCTTCAAGACACAGTACTGTTCCTTTAGTTCTGTGATTGCTAACCTCCGGCACTCCAGCTGTGGTAAAACTACAACTCCCAAGATGCACACTTGTTTGGCTGTTCTCAGAACGCCACAGAAATGAATGCTGCATGCTGGGAGTCGTAGTTTCACCACAGCTGGAGAGCGGGAAGTTAGCCATCACTGCTCTAGTAGGTCCCAAAGTATTTTGGAAAAAGGTGGTTTCAGCTGACCCATGATCCTTTTTGCAGTACCATCCCTGCTTGTCTGTCGATATAAGTCATAACTCTGTTGACTTCAAGCATAAAAACTAGTGCAGACAAAAGTACCAGCGCTGAGCAAGACAACAATAGAGGAGGTCTTCTTTTCTAACTTGTGCTTGCAAATAAAAGCTGACTAGAACTATGAGCGACATTGACTCCTTTAGGTCAAACCCATTTCTTCCAATAACCATCCGCAGTAAAGTTAAAGCAGCACTCCCTCAGCTATTCTCTGATCTATTAGAATGCATAATGTAAACTGTAGTGAATGTAAACTTCTTTCCAGAGACTGTATTTGTGAGTTATCCCCTCCCTTCTGATCCTCAGCTGGGTCATGTGACCAACCCTCTGATCGCCAACTGACACAGGAAGTCAGTTTCTCTATTGATCCCAATGAGACCATCATTGAGGCTCTAATAGGAATACATAGAGAAACTGACTTTCTGTCCACATATAAAGAAGCTGTGTGATTTGGAAAGTCCGATTGCTGGTCACATGACACAGCTGAGAAGCAGAAGGGAGGGGATAACTCACAAATTCAGTCAATGGTAAGAAGATTACATTTACTACAGATTACATAATGTACCTTTCTAACAGGTCAGAGAATACCATTTTTCTTGTGGGATTGCTACTTTAATACAATTAAATTCCTTTTTAATGCAGTTATTATACTGGTGCAGACCTTTTCTGCTATATAGAATTGTGATCAGATATTGCAGTGTATTTTTTTTTTTTTTTTAGATCACCTAATAATGATTACTGCAAGACTCTACCCCTTCCTCCTTAATCTGTAAATTAACTTTAAGGGTTTCTATAACCATGGGGTTTGTAGTCTATTCTGCAAAGAGTTAAAGCAGTACTGAAGCTAATCCCATGGGCCAACTCTTAATGGAGGGGGGTCCTCTCCATGGTGTGCACTCCTCAGAGAGACTCACCACAAGTTGAGCATTTTCACGCAGCTACAGTGTGTTAAAAGACAGAGAGAGAAAGAGAGAAATATTAATACACCCAAGAGACACTAGGGAGAGGATGGGGGAATGCAGCCATGCAGACAACATGCCTTGCAGGTCAAAGGGATGGGGATATCACATTAAGATCAAGAGAGGCTATGACTGACATTTGTGGGATTTCCGACCATTCCACGCACAAAAAGTGGAGGGAAAGGGCCTCATTTGCACGGGCAGATAGTCTGTTCATAATGAGTGTCGATCGGCGCTGCTTTTCTTCCAGTCATCTGCATGTTTGGATGAACGATGATCCATACAATCATTGATTCCCACACAGCTTAAAAGGGTTTTCCAGGTCTTTTATACTGATGACCTATCCTCTGGATATCTAATCAGTGGGGGTCCAATGAGCACTGCGGCCTTCTCGCAGCTTACCAAGCACAGCGCCGTACAACGTATAGTGGCAGTGCTTGGTATCGAAGCATAGCCCCATTCACTTCAATGAGGCTGAGCTGCTTCTAGGCTACGTAACCAATGAACAGGTCGTCATTGGCCTAGGAAAAGCTAGCCGCTTCCTTCTCAAGCAGCTTAAATCGGTGGGGGTCTCAGATACTGATGATCTATCCTGAGGAAGGTTATCAGTATTAAAATCTCGGAAAACCTCTTTAACTGTCAGCAGCGCATCCCGTTTACGAGAAGAGATGTGCCGCAAGCAATGAGTTTTTTGTCCACATATAAGATGTGGTCAGTGACAAACATTTGTTTGCTCGCTTGATCATTGGACATGTTTGCACAGGGCAATGATGAGGATCAAACGCAAGTATAAGCTATAATTCGACCAGTCATCATCCCATGTAAATGGGCTTTAAAGGGGGTTTCCAAGTTAAGTAAAAATGCGCCCACTGCCATGAATTGGGTTACAATAACCAAGTATACTCACCAGTTTAATCCTCTGACACTTCCTCCTGTCCTCCCTGTCAAATACTGTATACCTGGCTGCAACAGTGATGAGGGGCATACGGGCACCACTTCTGCCATGTAAACAAAGGCCAGCGGGGAGAAGTGGAGGAAGTAGCAGAGGATTACACTGGTCAGTACACTTTTCTTTTGTTAATTTATCACAACTCCTACAAGCAGGTACATTTTATAATTAACTTGGAAGACCTCTTTAGGGCTTAGCATCAAAGTCAATAGCATGACATTGATAAAATGATATTCAAAAGGGATTCGTAAATCCCTGACTTTAAAACGGAGCTTTATGCAAATGCCAGCAATATCTATGTGACATTCCCAGCATGTCTCTTGACAAAAGGCACACAAGCATAAATTTGCTCCTAGTGCTTTACTGCTGGCAGAACCAAAGCAAAATTGAAAAAAAAAATAAAAAAAAAAAAAAAATAGAGCTTTTAAGAGACACTTGATTCAAAGTAAACCTGGAAATACTACATGCATTTTGTAAATCTGCATCTTAAATTGAAATATGCTATATGTTATAAATTATGCATTCTCTAAAATATGGATGCAAACAATAGCGGAGCTATAGATGTGGAATATTAAGTGGGGCAAACACAGGTATGTGGATGAGAAATCTATACTTCCAGTAATCTGTGTGGTCACTATACTTGCCCAGTGCAATATTCCGTACATCAATATAACGTTCATCTACAAGTTGTCCACAGAAACCAGCAGTCCAATTCTTAAAGCAACCCTCCAGTTCAAGAAATAAAATTCACATTAACTGGGGAACAAACGGAGCACTATACATTGTGCCCTCCTTTTAATCTTTTCAGCCACAGATGCGCTAATTCCTGGGCTCTTCTTCTGCCATCCAAGATGGCTGCAACGCTTCTCAGACAATCTGATGCACACTGTGCAGCCCAAGATGCTTCCTGTTTGTCCAGCCCTACACTTGGATTGGTCAGTAATGCTCATGTGAGCAGCGCTAGCCAATCCAAGGGCAGCAGGAAGTGTCTTGGGCTACCAAATGTACAGCGTGCAACAGGTAGTCTGAGAAGTGGTAGGGCCATCTTGGATGGCAGAAAAAGTGCCCGGCAATTAGCAGATCTGCAGCTGGGATAAAAGGAGGGCTCCAGATTTTTTATTTTTAACCGGAGAGTCGCTTTAACACTCCATGATCTTAAGGCCTCTTTCACACGAGCGTGTCCGGATTAGGTCCGGATGCGTTGCGGATGCGTTCAGTGAAAACTGTGCGATTTCACAGGCAAAGCCATTCAGTTTTGCCTGCGATTGCGTTCAGTTGTTCAGTTTTTTCCGCGCGGGTGCAATGCGTTTTGATGCGTTTTTCACGCGCGTGATAAAAAACTGAAGGTTTACAAACAACATCTCCTAGCAACCATCAGTGAAAAACGCAACGCACCCGCACTTGCTTGCGGATGCAATGCGTTTTTCACGCAGCCCCATTCACTTCTATGGGACTAGGGCTGCGTGAAAAACGCAGAATATAGAACATGCTGCGATTTTAACGCAACGCACAAGTGATGCGTGAAAAAAAACGCTCATGTACACACACCCATTGAAATGAATGGGTCAGGATTCAGTGCGGATGCTATACGTTCACGTCACGCATTGCACCCGCGCGGAAAACTCGCTCGTGTGAAAGGGGCCTAAAGGAGAGAAGGTGACAGAACGTAGTGCCCGACAGGGGACAAGTGGTTATGTAATATGCTCTCTGAAGTCTGACCGCATGCAGAAGTGGCTGCAATTTAGGCGGGTATTGTAGAGGCGATACTGACATGAAGGCACAATATGAAAGACAAGAAGGTAGATGAGGCACATGGGAAAAGATTAAATGGGTACACGTGCTGGGGTAGGATTGTAGATGGGAATCAAGCATGGGCACATACTTAGCTTCTTCCACAACCTCCACCTCGGCCTGCGCTGTGATCGGTGCATTGGAGTGACCCCCTGTTTGGTCATCAGCATTCAGCTGCCCATTTGTTGAACTCATCACCTGGGGCAGAAATGTAATTTAGAAAAAAATACAAGAACAAGACATTAGCAGTAATATTAAAGTGGTATAAAAAATTAAGGCCGCACAAAATACACACATTAGATCTGACCTGTCGGCATCCTCCATTTATAGAGAAGTAACTTACAGCAGATAAGACGGTGACAGAAAAGCCAGAATTACATCAATTCAATGGGATACTCTGCCTCTGTAAGTGACTAATGCACTCAGTAGTGCACTTACATCTTACAGGGAAAACGTCCCTAGGTTTCGGCTGCCCTCCCTGGGGGTGGGAAGCATAAAGTAGACACAGACACCCTGATTTCAGTGGTGTCTCACATGGTTGTCAATATGGTGTAGTTTTCATAAAATTCGGTTATCAGGGTAAGTGAGAGCCAAGTGTCGTGCACACCAGGAATCCCCACAATGAAATACACAAGCTCAGGAGTCCTCTGCAGTCACGGGCTGCTGGCTGCCACACCACTGCTTTCCTCTTATGCACAGAAATAGGGAGAAAGCTGTCAATCAGCAGCAGAAGCAGCCAGCAGCTCATACATCGAAGGCTCCCTGGCTCACACAACGCTTGAGCTGCATCTGGTAAACTGTGATCTTATGAAATATAGAGCATACAGATAAGTGGCATACCTATATGCTGTATAATTATGGTCTCTGTCAATACTTTATGCTGGCCTCCGGTAGGACACCCAAGCCTGGAGACAAAAGGGGTCATTTATCAACCTGGTGTAAAGCAGAACTGGCTTAGCTGCCCACAACAATAAATCGGATTCCTCCTTTTATTTTGGACAGCTGCTTTGGAAAATGAAGAGTGGAATCTGATTGTTGCTATGGGCAACTAAGCCAGTTTGATAAATGACCCCCAAAGTCCCTTTACAGAATGTCTGATTCAGACTTTAAACTGTGTCTGAATCCTTTTTAATATAAATTTTTGCCATGTGGGTTGGTTAAATAGCCTTTTCTGGACAATCTGTTAAAACCCATGTTCAGACACTGCAGATTTCACCCTATGGATTACACTCTATGAAATCCACTGCAAATATCTGCTGTAAATCTGCTTCATAACACGTATGAAAATGTACTGCATGCCCTAAAACATGCTGTGAATTTTTCCTACACATCCACTAGCACATCTGGCCTTGAAGGGCTACATCCACCACATACAGTGATGGCATATTGCTAGGATATGCCCTCGCTATTTCATTGGTGAAGATCTGACTGGCAGGATCTCCACTGATCCTGAGTATGTTAACACAAAGCAGTTGAAGTGCAGTTAAAATTTAGCATTTTTTCCCCCCTCTTTACAGGTTAAACACGTTTATTTAACATGATTTACCAGCTAAAACAATGACAGATGGGGGGGGGGGGGGGGGGAATCAAAACTGCATTGTGGTATTATCTACAACTCAACTGCTACATGTGAACACAGACTAAAAGTGCTGCAGTGTTGGGTGCCCTTCAGTTATACAGCGCACTTGACTTCAAAATGTTGCCTTAACTGTGTGGCATATATAACTATTTGTGCTATGTATAACAGTATGTTAAAGGGGTTGTTCATCTTTTCCTAAATGTGTGTAAATCTTCACCAAACATTAAGCCACACCTACTTTTTACTCGCCTTTAAGGGATTGTTTCCTTTTTTTTGGTGGTGGGGGGGGGGGGGGCTGCTTGGGCACTCCTGGGTCACATCTCCTTCGATGCCTGGCTGCCGTGCTTAGGTCTCCTCACTGTCAGCACAGCGGCAGCTAAATTGGTCACGTCATGAAAGGGGAACAGGTCACTGCTGCGGCCTGTCATTGGCTGCAGCAGCTTCAGAGTGGATGCTTTTGGGCAGCAAGGGAAGCAGGACCAAGTGGCAGTGAGCAGGTAAGTATGCTTCCCTTTGCAGGTCTGGCCAGAAGAGGGGGGGGGGGGATGTCTGCCCAAACCCCCCCAAAATTGAACACTTTTAAAAGGAGAGTAAAAAATAAGTGACATTTAATGTTTGGTGAGGACTTACACACATTTAGGAAAAGCGAGTTTTCTTAAAATGTTGCAAGTGTGAAAAAAAAAAAAAGAGTCACATCTTTGCTCCACAAAGACGCTTGCAAAAGAAAAACGGTTGTCAATTTAGCCAGTGCGTAATTTAAAGTGGTATTCTGGCAAAATAATCTTAATTTAAAATGTGATGAGAGTGGGGGTAAAATAATAAACAGTTGGTACTCACCTTACCGATCCTCCCGGCTGCTGTTCGGCCGATGCTCCCCTCCCCGATTCTCTCCACTGCCTGTTCTCTGGCTTGATGCACCAGAAATGAATGCCTGCGCAGCCAAATCGCTGGCTGATGGGTGTCAAGCACAAGAGCGGGAAGTGGAGAGGAGCGGGGAGGAAAGCACTGGCTGATCAGCAGCAGTGGGGATCGGTAAGGTGAGTACTGACTTATTTTACCCCATAACTAAAATTATGCTGCCAGAAAACCCCTTTAATAAACAGAGATATAAGTTGTGACACATCAAATGGGGCAGATGCAGCCATACGTCTATCACAAGACACATCAGTTTTTAACCTGGTCATGGGCTAAAATAGGGTCACTTATAAATGTAGCTCAATGTTCTCAAAAAAGAACAAGTTAAAATTCCAAGGACACATAAGACAAGATTTAGGTGTTAAAAATGACTGCATTCATGACATCAGTTGTTCATCATGCTCTAATACCTGCACAGATCCCCCATGCCGGTCTGATGCTAGGTGAGGTGCCAGGTAAGCGGGGTGAGCCTGTCGGCTGGCCTGTAACTCCCAAGCTCCTCGGCGGTCTGGCGCGCCCGTCTGCGCAGAGGCGTTAGGAAACATGCGATTGCAAGGTGTGGAGGAGAGGGGTATTTGGGGAGAAGGAGATCAGCCAGGCCAAAGCAATGGAAACAGATCACTGTGTTAGTGAAGGTGAGAAGAAAGCCAAGCTATGGTCGCGTGCTGCAAGCAGAGCAAAATACTCAGCCCTCTCTGTACTGAAAAATGCAAGGCGTCTCAAGTATGGAAACTAGAGAAGACAACAGCAAGCAGGTTCTATGAAAAGTCACTGACCGCTGTCCGCAGGACTGTCAGTATATGCAGCTCGCCATTTTTCCTGCAAGAGAGGGCTGACAATGCGGTCCAAGCCAAATATAAGTTAAAAAAGGAACAAAATAGGGGGATGCATTTGTTTAACAAATCTCCAAGTCATCAGTCCAAAAGCAATTCTATTAAGATATGAGAATTCACCTGTCAACATCACAACAAATTATTTCCTTAAAGGGGTTATACAGTATTAACACCCCCTCACAATGCCCGGGCCCTACCTATGGAAGATACATACCCGATCCCTTCGGATCCCTGCATGGCGGCCGCGTGTCCCTGTCGCGCGGATCAAAAAATCTGGAGGTGGGGATGGGGGGTGGTTATGTGGTACAGCCAATAGCAGGCTGTGACGGTGACCTGCTTCCTCAGCATAACAGGTGACGTCCATAGCAACCAATCAAAGCGCCTTTGGAAAATGAAAGGATGAATCTGATTGGTTGCTACGAGCAACTAAGCCAGTTCTACTTTACTCTAATTTTGATAAATTTCCCCACATAGTGTTTCACAAGCTTTCAGATTCAGGTAATTACAGGAGTACATATTGATATTTATATTTTTTTTTTTTTTTTTAAGGACGTCAGAAGGCTTCGAATTTTAGAAGCAATTTTTCACCAAAATTTCCAAAACCATTTTGAGGGGCTTACGTAATGGAAACCACCCATTAATGACCCCATGTTAGAAACTACACCCCTCAAATTATGTAAAACTGATGTTACAAACTTTAACCCTTGAGGTGTTCCACGAGAATGAAAGGAAAATAGAGGTGAAATTTCAAAATTTCACTTTTTTGGTAGATTTTTTTATGTTAATGTTTTCTTGCAACACAGCAAGGGTTAACAGCAAAATAAACCTCAATATGCATTACTGTGATTCTGCAGTTTACAGAAATACCCCTTATGTAGCGGTAAACTGCTCTATGGGCACGTGGCAGTGGCCATATGGCTTTTGCAGCGCAGATTTTGATAGACTGGTTACTGGTGCCATCGTTTTTCATTTTTTGAGTGATTGTCTCATGTGGGGGCTCATTTTTTGTGGGGTGGGGTGACGTTTCATTGGTACCATTTTGAGGTACATGAGACTTTTTGATCGCTTGGTATTACACTTTTTGTGAGGCAAGGTGACAAAAAAAATAGCTGCTTTATTTATTTATTATTTTTTTTTTACAGCATTCACCTAAGGGGCCATCTCATGTGATATTTTTATAGAACAGGTTTTTACAGACGCAGCGATACCCTTTGTGTATTTTTATTTTTTTTAGTTTTACACAGTGAAAGCTTTTTTAAACAGAATAAAATCTGGTTTTTGTGTTGTGTTGCCATTTTCTGCTATATTTTTTAAATTTTTTGTCCGATTGTCTTAGGTAGGGGCTCTTTTTTTGCGGGATGAGATGACTGATTGGTACCATTTTGGGGTACATAAGACTTTGATCGCTTGGTATTACACATTTTGTGAGGCAAGGTGTCCAGAAAATGGCTTTTTTGGCACGGTTTATTTTTTACAGCGTTCATCTGACGGGGTGGATCATGGGATATTTTTATAGAGGCGGTCAATACGGACGCGGCGATACACAATATGTCCACATTTCTTTTTTTTCCCTATTCTTTACAATTTTGTTTTACTTTATTTTGGGAAAAGGATGCTTTTTTTTACTTGAAACTTTTTTGTCCCACTCTGGGACTTCAACTTTTGGGGGTCTGATCCCCTGTATAATGCATTACAATACTTCTGCATGGGTGCTGACAGTCGGGTGCACCCCCAATCTGATATTGATGACCTAATCCTCAGTTAACCAACTTCACATACATTTTGCTATAATAGAAATTAAATCTTAAATCTGAATGTGGGTTTGAAAAGATCCATGTAATTGCCGCCAAAATTGATGTGCAATACCTAAAACAGGACAAATCACGTGAGGCCCATACCGATATGAACACTGCAACCTATGAAAAAAGTCTAGCAGTGTGGTATCAATGGGGAATTTTAAAGGGGTTTGTTAGAGAAACAAAGCTTATATTGAGGGTTTTGAATCCGCCAGAAATACCCTTTGCTTCACTAAAGTGATTGCCTATTCTTAATTCAGTGTAACTATTTGGTCACTAGGTGGCACTATTGTTTTTCGCCACCACCACATAGCTGAAAAATACCTATGCACATAAAAAACTATTAAACTAAAATGGCTACTTCGGGCTTTTTTTTTTTCCTGGAGTTCACAATAAAGTGTGTGAAAAGGTTATCCATCCACAAATCTTTGAGCTCTGCATTAAAACCACTAGACCTCAAGTTAACTTTTGTTTGATCTGCAAACATTTAGAGTCTGATAAGTTCTGAAACCAGAAAAAAACATTATGAGTCAACAGTCTCTGCTGCAAATGGGTAATCCAGTGTTTCCCAACCAGTGTGCCTCCAGATGTTGCAAAACTACAACTCCCAGCATACCCAGACAGCCTTTTGCTGTTCCGGCATGCTGGGAGTTGTAGTTTTGCAACAGCTGGAGGCACACTGGTTGGGAAACACTGGGGTAATCTCATCTACTGTGAACAGAGCTGTTTAGGGGCTTCATGGTGCCCAAACCACAGGCGGCATGAAATACTGCCGTTACATACACTGAGAATACCTAGTTTAAGTATGTGGCAAGAAATCAGAAGAAAAGTCAAAGGGTGGCTCCCCGACGCTCCTCCCGACTCCGCTCGACTGGTAGGTTTCTTCCCTATCTAAGTATAGGAACAGACCTGCCAATCAAGACAAGCAGCCAGGGAGGCTTCCAGATGACTTTTCTTCCAGTGCCTGGAGCTTTTTAAAAAATAGCTGCTTGTAACAAGACTATTTTAGGCTGCCTGTGGGGAAAACTGGTAGAGAAAGCAGCTAGAATTCACTTTTATCTACTGACACAAAGCCAGCATAACATAAACCAAGAAATATTTAGGGTCCATTCATACGTCGGTGAATGTGTCCGCGCCCGTTCCGCAATTATGCGGAACGGGTGCGGACCCATTCATTCTCTATGGGGCAGGAATGGATGCGGAGAGCACACTGTGTGCCGTCTGCATCCGCATTTCCGGAACGAGGCCCCTGGAAAAAAAAAATAGAACATGTCCTATACTTGTCCGCAATTGCGGACAAGAATAGGCAGTTCTATGGGGGTGCCGGCCGGGTGAATTGCGGATCCTTAATACACTACGGACGTGTGAATGGACCCCAAGACTTATGCTTCATACCTCTTCATTAAGCAAATTTATATTATAATCACCTTTGGACTGATGCTATTGGAGTTTAGGAAATATAGGAGGGAAAAATGCAGTAAACAAAAGGGGCAGAATGGTTCTAGTGCTTAAGGCCTCTTGCACACGACTGTATATATTTTGCGGTGCGCAAAAAAACGGATCTGCAAAAAATACGGATGACATCCGTGTGCATTCCGTATTTTGTGGAATGGAACAGCTGGCCCCTAATAGAACAGTACTATCCTTGTCCGTTATGCAGTCAATAATAGGACAAGTTCTATCCTTTAGCTGAACATATATACGTAAATGGAATGCACACGGAGTACATTCAGTTTTTTTTGCGGACCCATTGAAATAAATGGTTCCGCATACGGTCCGCAAAAAAAAAAAAACGGACATGGAAAGAAAATACGTTACTGTGCAAAAGGCCTAATACAGAGAATACATAAAAGGAAAAATGCTAAACAAATGCAGTTTCCCATTATGAAAAATATAACATTATTTGAAAGGGTTAATGTGTGACAAAGCAGAAAATACCAACCATGGGCCTAGCTGCAAGCTGATCCTAAAGACAAAAAGGTATACGTGGCTAAGAAAAACTAGCGCTTACTCTAAGTGTGAAGGAGCTCACCTGGTTTCTCAGGGGCTGGGTCTGTGACGGCCGCTCCCGATGGGCATGGCTGTCCCTAGTTATCGCAGAGGTTCCGGAATCTACGTGGACGGATCCCACGGGAGTAGGCTGCAGAAAGTTACGAGGATAATTATTAGCATGCCTTAAAGGGGTTATCTCATGACTAATGTACAAATGGAAATCAGACAAAATCTAGTACAATCTCCTTCTAACAAAGCTAGAACCAGCTCTGCCCCTCACATGGATCCAGAGATCTCCACATTCATTTCTCTGCTAGATTTATATCAAGCTGGAAGCTCAAAGAGAGTGTTCTTTCTGCTACAGGTCAGGGGGGCGTGTCCATTCTGCTGCAGCTCTCTCCCTATTAGAACTCAGGAGGCAGTTAAAGGACGAAACTGAGCATGTGTGGCAATATCAATGAGCTGGACAAAGAAATAAAGAGAGGGGAGAGACAAACAGCAGGTGGCGCTATACAGATACATTTTATTGAATAACTCAGTGACTATGCTATATATATATATATTATTTTTCATTCCATGCAATTACAAAAGTCAAGGTGCTGGTTTGAAAGCTGTAGAATACTTTTTGTGGCACAACCCCTTTAAAACAGAAAGTAAATGGAGGGAGTTATTCATGAAGTATAAAGGGGTTGTCCAGGATGAGAAAAACATGGCTGCTTTCTTCCAAAAACAGCACCACACCTCTCCATGGGTTGTCCTTGGCATTGCAGCCAAGCTCCACTGAAGAGAGTGGGACTGCGCTGTAATACCACACAAAACCTTGGACAGGTGTGGTGCCGTTTTTGGAAGAAGGTAGCCATCTTTTCTACTCCTGGACAACCCTTTTAAATTTACCTAACTACAATAAAACTTTTTGGCTCAGATTCATAATGAATAGTCCAGAAAAAACAGGCATGCTTCACCAGATGTTATATTAAAAGGGGTTGTCCCATCTCAGACAATGGGGGCATATCGCTAGGATATGCCCCCATTGTCTGATAGGTGTTGGTCCCACCGATGGGAACCGCACCTATATCGAGAACGGAGCCCCGAAAATGAAGGAGGGTGCACTGCACATGCGCAGACACCCTCCATTTATTTTCTATGGGGCCGGCGAAAGTCAGCCCCATAGAAATAAATGGGAGCATGGGCGGTACGCTCCCATTCACTTCTATGGGAGCAGAGCTTGGTGCTGGACGGACCCTGGGAAATCTGGGGTCCTCCAGCCACAGCTCTCCCTGCTCCGTTCTCGATATAGGTGCGGGCCGCGTAAGTGGGACCCGCACCTATCAGACAATGGGGGATATATCCTAGGGATATGCCCCCATTGTCTGAGATGGGAATACACCCTTTAAGGAGGTACTGTCCCCAAGTTGCAGATCCCAGTAATACCGTGACAAAGACAGGCATGGACCTATACATCTTTGCATAGTAAGAGATTTTCTGTGGCAGTGTACTTGAAAAGGTAAGGCATTTCCATCTATTAAAGCAGGCATCCTCAAACTGCGGCCCTCCAGCTGTTGCAAAACTACAACTCCCAGCATGCCCGAACAGCCTACAGTTATCAGCTTACAGCAGGGCATTGTGGGAGTTGTAGTTTTACAACAGCTGGAGGGCCGCAGTTTGAGGATGCCTGTATTAGGCTCCTAAGTCTACTACTTCACAACATCATTGACTCCAGCTTCGTTATGGTACCATAGTACTCTATAAATCCTGAGAGGGACTACAATATCACCCCTATGCTTTACACTGCAGCTATACTTGTTCACACTTTACACTAAATTCTAATGCAAACCCAGGTTTTAACACTACCCAATGACAAGCCCAGGAAAGTGCCACTATACGGTGTGTTTTTACCACAAAGACACAACATCCTAACTACAAGTAACTCCATTCCTAATGAGTAAAAAAAAAAAAAAAATTAAGTCATCGCTACACAAACACTGCCAAGAAAGTTATTAAGGGGAGCTCCTCCTCGATGCCTTGGGGGCAGATTTACTACTCCTATAGATGGCGTAAGTTTAGGCAGGCTGTCTAGAGCGGCTCCACATGGTTAATGTTAATCACAGCAGAAACAGCTTCGCTCCAGACAAAACACAGCAGAGACAAGTCGGCTTTATCTTATATGTTCTGGGTTTTAGGCAGGGGCTACATGGCGACGTCCGCCTCCATGGTACATCACAACATAATGAAAGTGAACGTGTGGCCTGCGGCCCACAAACCACAAGTCAGCAGAAACCCAACAAGTGACACGGTAACCTGTGGGATGCAATGCGACCACATTTCACTTTCATTATGTCGCAATGTGGTATTGAGATAGGAGGATCTTTGCGCTGATCCCTGGTCCAGACCAGTGATGGCTAACCTCCAGCAGTAGTGAAACTACGATTCCCAGCATGCTCCATTCATTTCTATGAAGTTCTGAACAGCCAAGCAAGTGTACATCTTGGGAGTTGTAGTTTTAACACAGTTGGAGTGTCACAGGTTAGCCATCACAGGTCTAGAGTCTAAAGATGAACCAAATTTATCAGCCAGCATCAGCACCACTGTGAGAAATCTGGTGCAGTTTAAGACTCTGTCTGGATTTAGACTGCCTTACTTTCAGGACTCATTCACACGGCCGTAGCTGCTTTTGAGGTCCACAAAACACGGATATCGGCCGTGTGTTTTGAGTTACGCATTTTGAGGAACGGAGCATCCTGCCATCTATAGAACTGTCATATCCTTATCCGTAAAACTAACTAGAATAGGACAGGCTTATTTTTTACAGGCCCATGGAACAGAAATATGGATGCGGACAGCATTCCCACTGAAGTGAATGGGTCCACATCCGACCCGAAAAAAAACTGTGGATCGGATGTGGACCGAAAATGCGTTTGTGTGCGTAAGCCCTTAGACAAGGTTAGTGATCGTTTCCTCAGTTAGTGGCAAAAATTCCAAAGTTCTGAAACTTGGACAAATCTTTGTGTTAAATCCTGCACCGGACTTCAGCCAAAGGTCCATGCTCCAGAATAACTGTGTAACATTATGACCAATTTGTATTCTTAGTGCAAAACGTTACACTGTTAGTAAACTTGCCCTACAAGTAAATCTTGTAAGACTAGGTCAGCTGTGTGCAATTCAACCTTTCACTTACCAATCCATAGCTTAATTCTGGACAGAAAATACTTTTAAACCATAAGCAAACAAGCAGTTCCATGCCAAGCCACTGTCTGCACAGATTGCTCCTCCTGCTTCCTCCGCCAGCCCTTCCCTCTCCATCTTGGTTGACAAGACCAAGCAAGAAGATTATGAAAAAGCCTGGTTTACAAGTGAATTTCCTAGGCATACATTGCATTCAAAGAGGACCTGTCACCACAAAATGCAGAGCAATCTGCAAGCAGCATGTTAGAGCAGAAGGAGCACATTTTTCACTTTATAAGATGTGCTCCCCCCCCCCCCCCCCAAAAAAAAAGTCTTATAAAGCGAATACTAGTGAGCGCTGCCATTATGGAAGCGCTCACTAGTATGCAGTTAGTACGGGGAGTGAAGCGCTTCAAGTACAACTGGTACTCTTCCTCCCCGGGTCACACTGCACTGTCCTGACCACGTACAGCGTCAAGACGTGGTGCCCGCACTATGACATGAAGCTGCACGCAGTGACAGTACAGCGCGCGCTGGAGAAGACAAGGAAGCGACTTCTGCAGAGACCGCCGGACCTGGAGAGGAGTGGCGCAGCAAGAGAGGTAAGTGAATGTACTTATTTCATCTCTGATCTGAGGACTGATATGAAAGTCTGATCAACCTGCTCAGCTCCTCCAGCGGGAGATATCACTGCAGGTCCTCTTTAAAGACTAGCGAAAAGACTAGTGAAATGAGAGCAGCTACTTACAATTGGCCTGCCAACCCAGTCATAAACATAGTCAAAGGTGTATCCTTTCCGTTCAAACAGTTCAGAAAATAGCGTCCGCAAATAATCATAATCTGGCTTCTCAAAGAAATCCAGCCTTCTTACATATCTTAAGTAAGTCGCCATCTCCTCTGAAAAAAAAAAAAAAAAAAAACAACAACAAAAAGAACAATTAAAACGTGCAATTTATGGAATAGAACAGAACCTGACTTTCCATGACCATGGTTATCGGGGCCAATGTCTCCATTACACATGTTCACAAGGAACAGTCAGGTAAAACTCACCCTGCCTGATGTTTCTCCCTCAGTGTCCAGGAGCCAGCATAAGCTCTGGACTCTGTTCGCATTATGTTATTATCAAGCTAATTATTGGCAGTGCCCCTAATGTTTATACTAAACTCATAGGGGGGTCAATTACTATCCAGAAACACACCTATATGAGAGGCGTATTTCTGGTGCAGACTGGGGTGCGAAGGTTTTGTGCCGCAAACTGCAACTTTTACCTGCCCAAGCCAGGTCTAAAAAAGTGGGCGTGAGCGGGAAAAGGGACAGGCCGGCAGGCCCACATCATTCAGCACTTTCTAAGGCGTAGAAAATGGTCTAAATGTAAGACAACAAGGAAGCTGTCTTAGGCTACTTTCACACTAGCGTTTTTGCTGGATCCGGTAGGGCTCAGCAAAAACGCTTCCGTTACTGATAATACAACCATCTGCATCCGTTATGAACGGATCCGTTTGTATTATCTCTAACATAGCCAAGACGGATCCGTCATAAACTCCATTGAAAGTCAATGGGGGGCGGATCCGTCTCCAATGACTTGCATTGCGGGTCATGACGAATGTGTCTTGCTCCGCATTCCATGAGTGAAAGAAAACCGCAGCATGCTTCGGTTTGCTCTCCGGGATGAGAACGCAACCAAATGGAACGCAATGCATTTTGGAGCATTCTGTTCTGTTCAGTTACGTTTTGTCCCCATGGACAATACCGAATCTCAAAACCGGAAAATAGAAACGCATGAAAGTAGCCTTACATTTAGACTTGGCGCAAGAAACGTCAAAGTTATGTAGAGGCCGGCGCCTCTTTATAACTTCCGCTGATCCAAAGAAGGTCTTAATAAATGACCCCCATTGTTCCAACATGTGCAATGTTTTTTTTTTTTGCAAAACCCCCTTGTACTGAGAAGCACACATACATATACTTAAACTGTTGTCATACATTTGCCCATAGCGTCCTTTGAACACCAACAGCAAATATATAAAAAGCATTTGCTAGCCTCATATTGACCCCCCAAAAAAATTTGTATTGGGGTATATTCAGGCAGACCTGCAAAATATGACCAGATTGAAAACTGCATGTGTTGTTAATGCAGTTTTAACCACACTGTCTGAATGCACCCTAAAGCCTCATTCACAAGCCCGTGCTTAAATCTGTGAAAAGGTGGTCAGAGATGCCTCCGTGAAGATGTCCGTGATGGATCAGTGTGTGTTTTTTGCTGTCTGTGTGTCATCCGTGTTTCAATGACATTTAACAGCTGAAATTTTTTTTTTAAAGCATCTCTTCCTAATGATCCAGGAAACGCAGACGGCATCCGTGGTTTCAAGGACCATTATCACTATAATGGGTGTGATAGATCCGTGAAGAGTGACAAAAAAGAGCATGCATCTGTGC
Source organism: Bufotes viridis (assembly GCA_033119425.1). Lineage (NCBI taxonomy): Eukaryota > Metazoa > Chordata > Amphibia > Anura > Bufonidae > Bufotes > Bufotes viridis. The sequence continues at coordinate 38,020 of JAKVIS010001032.1, forward strand.
TAAAAACACAGACCATGGTAAAAAAAAAAGTATGTGTGAATACACACATTAAAATGAATGAGGACGTGTGGTGTCCGTGGAGAACATGTAAAGCGCACATAAGTGGAACACTTACGTGAGAATGAGGCTTCACTCAGCAGACAGACGGAGTGCACATTAGAGTCAGACATTCTCACCTGGGAAATTCTCACAGAGGACTTCTACAGGAGTGTTACGTTTCGTGTCCCCAATCTTTTGGTAGCGCTCCTTCAGTGTATCTGCCTACAAGTTTGGAACAGCAATGTATAATAAATGAAGCAAATATGAACAAATATATTTATACACGCAGTCAGCTCCATTTGCTTCTACAAGAGTTACAAGAACAGCCAAGCAAGTGTACATGCTGGGAGCTGTAGTTCTAAACTACATTATGCAAAACACAAAAAAAAAAAAAAAAAAACAATGCAGAAAAAGAGAACACACAAAAAGACCGAAATATTCCGCTTTTCTGTCCCACAAACCAGATGACTGCAGCGCATCATTATTTTAGGCTGCTATGCTACATTTCTAAGAAGACCGGGAACAAGTCTGGCCGCCTTTGACTACATGAATAGAAACTGGAGCGGTGCCATAAGCTGACATTTAGACATGTGGAACCTGCCACTTTCATAATGGTATCATGCTATAGCACCTGTCCAGTGATCACACGTCAGAGGTCATCAAGGACTGGAGGAAACAAAGAGCTGATTCTACATTCTCCAGACAAAACCGTCGACCATGATCCTGGAGTTACAATACAGGACCACTAATTTAAGCTATGCTCAAGTGTAGTGGATACACTGAAAATTCAGTAAGCGGCTTTACTAAAGTCGCACGTCTTTACAAAAAAGTTGCGTGTTCTATTAAAAAGTTGCATAAGATAAGCATGGTTCCCCCCTGGAGTGAAATTGCGCAAATTTTTTTTGCGACTTTTTAAATGGTTGCAATAGTAAATCTGTCTAGAGAGTCATTTACATAAGAAAACACGCGACTTTCACAAAACTGGAGAGCTTAGTGCAGAGCTTGAAAAAGTAAAAAAAAAAAATGCGCAATTTTCCCAATTGCGCATTTTTTTTGCAACTTTTCCACTCCATTAAAGTGACTTTAGCTAATGATAAATCTGGCCCTATCTGTCAATGCTGCAGGGTCTTGTCACTGAATGACGACTCCTCTGGATGTTGGAGGCTACGTGCAAATCTGGTTGCATCGACCTCCTAAGCAGTTAGTGCGCCCTCACGCGCGGAAGATTTTGTGGTAGAAAATTCTGCGACTGAAAAATCTGTTCCATTCACCTTAATAGAGCTTGCAAAAATCCATGTGCTTGTTGCCCCATTCATAGGAATGGAACGGATTTTCAGTTGCTGAATTTTCTGCCACAAAATCTGCCGCACAGTTAATATGGTCCATCAAGTTCAACCAAGGGATAGGAGGGGACGCCAATCCCAGGCACCCCAACAATCCAGACCTGGTGTAACCTGCTGGTCACTTACACATAGCCAATGCCATGTTGTATTAAGTGAATAAAATACCCTACTTACCTGACCGATCGTCAGCACGTTTATACAGACATTTCCCGAGGATAACTCCTTACCTTTAGGCCTTGCCATGGAAGGCTCCCTCGTAAGAAATACATAAACATATGCCCCAGTGCCTCCAGGTCATCTCTTCGGCTTTGTTCTTAGTGGATAAAAGAAAATGAAATTATTGTTACGTGTATATTTCACGTATACATTTCTAGGGTATTAATGAGATTTGGTTATTCATGTACCGCACTGGGCTCCAGGACTCTAATCGTACTGAACATCTATACCATCATCTTCTTTTAGCACGCAAGATCAATGACCATACCTTACCATAAATGAAGGTATTAAGTTACAGAGCCTTTCCTTTCTACTACGATGTGATACTTGAGAGCCATGACCTGCCCTATAGGATTATTCTGTAGTGTTCCAGCTTGTACCCATGAATACAGTATACAATAGAAGCGCATTTTATAGATTCATCGATGGAAATGCAAATGTTTCCATTGAAGTAGTGAGGGAGTGGAGGTGAGAAGCAGAGCACTGTAATCGCACTGATATAATAACATTTTACACTGTAGTTGCCATAGAAATCATATCATTATGCAATGTTCCTGTCAAACAGCTAGCAACAGAGGATAATAAGAGGTTCGACAATGCAATCTCTATAGCCCACGGCCAATCACAGCCACATACTGTAATCAATGGCAGCAACCCCGTTATTAATCAGCTGTCGCTGGCCGGAAAAAAAACACAGACAGAACCTAAAAACTTTCACAGGACTGCAGTTAACCCAATAATAACTCTCTGCCAGGAAGCTCAGATACAGGGTACTGTCATCGCAGCCGAGAACTCCCTTAGTTTTCCCTGTGACATACGCTGATTGCCAGTAATTTTCTTCCCTTCCACAGTTTCATATCTTTTTTTTCATGCAGAGAATTAAAGGGGTTTTCCAGTTAACAATATTTATCACTCAGCCCCAGGATAAATGATAAATCTGTGCTTTTTGGAGATCCGAACACTGGGACCTCCAGCGAGCACAGGAAAACAGGGTCCCCAAGTCCTGGTTGAATGACATGATGGTGTGCAAGTGTGATCACTACTCGGAAGTCCCACACAAGTGATGTTCACTCACACAAGGGCCTCCGATGTCATGACCTGCAGGGATCATAGATTTATCATCTATCGGTCATAAATGAGTTTTCCGATAAAGAACATTTAAGAAAATATAAAGCATAAGTCACTATGTTATCCCCTCAATGTTACTGACAGGTGACAGGAGCTCTGACCGTCATACCATAACTCAGTCATGCTCTTTATATCCATTGTAAATAAATGAAGGTTCCTATTAAAATGACAGCAAGCAGAGATGTTGAAAACAGTATGTAATCAATACAAAAAGTATATTGGAAAATGATTTAAAAGGGGTTTTCAGAGATGTTTTTTTACTAATGACTTGTCCTCTGGGTAAGTCCTCAGTATCTGATCGGTGGAGGTCCGCTACTGAGGACCCCCACTGATCAGCTGTTTGAGAAGGCACAGGCCAGTGACAGCACGTTCATCGGTCACGTGGCCCAGGTGCATTTCCACTGAAGTGAAGGGGGCCGAGCTGCAATACAAAGCACATCTGCTATACAATGTATGGCACTGGGGTGGGTGAGCTGCAAGTAGACAGCGGCGCTTAGTAGGCCTGCACAATATATCGCGAAAGCAATCGTTATCGCAATTAATCGCCATATCGCAATCGCAATTTGCTGACCCAAAAATGAAGGTATTAAGTTACAGAGCCTTTCCTTTCTACTACGAAAGGAAAATTGCAGCATTTTTGACCCAAAAATGCTGCAATTATATTACCGTATTTTCGCTTTATAAGACACACTTTTTCCCCCCAAAAAAGTGGGGGGGGGGGGGAATGGTAGTGCGTCTTATAAAGCGATGGTTGACTTTCCACGCGACACTGACACTGTATCTCCGGCCGCTATGCTGCACAGCGCAGCCAGCGATACATCAGTTACAGTGCGGGGAGGGAGGAGGGGCTGGTGGAAAGTCGTTATTTTAATGAACACGTGTTCTTATATCTATTTTTTTTATCAGTTCTGTGCAGCACTATTAAGAAAATGGCAAGTTTTGTATCTTGTACTTTTGCAGTAATGCAAATATGTATTTTATTTTGAAAAACACTGTGCATTTCAGTTCTTGAGTTCAGCATAACTACATTTCACATTATCAGTCATCTGTGTGCGCTTTTACCATGAAAATCCAAGCAGATAGACCTCTAGCACAATTCCCTTAAAATATCGCATCGCATATCGTTATCGCAATTTTTAGGGCCCTAATCGCAATCGCACAAAATTCCCATATCGTGCAGCCCTAGCGCTTAGTGTCTTCTTAGACAGCTGATCAGCAGGCGTCCCTGGTGTCAGACCCCCACCTATCAGATACAGATGACGTATCCTTTTAACTTTTCATTATACAATGAATAATCTATTCGTTAAACGCACAATACCCCCACGTGTATGACACTGGGTGGTTTGAGGGCCAGCCAAAACTACTTGACGTGGCCATACACCTCCAATAGCTGTCAGCAGACCTGCTGCTGGTGGCAGCCTACCTCCCCTAGTCCTCATGCATCACTCGTGTATTTCCTCATACATATGTCTATTCTGCAGAAAATAGAACATGTCCTATATTTGCCTGTAAAATGCAGACTACAGAGCCATGGTCAATGGGTCCAGATGCAACACTGAAGTCATCCGTATTTTGCGGATCCGCATTTAGAACCGCAAGGCATGAGGCCTTAAGAACAAAAGATCAAGCATGTTGAAATCTTTCTTATTCCCAACCAAAAAAAACTAATACACATTAGATGACTGGGCAGTCGTTTGATCGGCCTTTGTCCAACGAGTACGGCCACCTTCCACTACTCGAAAGCATACAAATATTTGCCAAACAGGACAGTTTTTTTCCAGGGCAATGCTATGGTCAATTCTCTGCTAACAAACACTGTCCTATATGTGCTATACTGGAAAAGTAGTTAGTGCCAAAACAAGTGGTGTGTTGGGTTGTTTTGGGACAACTACTACAATCATTTTGTCTAATCATAAAACCAGATAGTTAACGCCATGTTCACACTGGCGTTAGAAGATCCGGCAGCCTGTTCTGCTATAATTGGTGGCCAGAAAAAAAAAAAAAAATCGCTTCATGCAGGAAAGCAGCCGGATCAGTGCAAGACCCCATTGTAGTCAATGGGGTCCGGCAGTGAATGGAAGTATATGGCAATATCTGTGACGGTGAAATCAGGTAGCTGGTTCCTCTGCAAGATCTCAGGTGGTGTATGTGAACGTACCCTAATGCCAAAAGGAAGCTTTCAGCTCAATTGTGGTAGAGAAAATGCCCATAAGAGTAGTCGTCCAGCTAATGTCCACTGATGAATAATGTAGCAGGGTAGTGGATGTCCTTGTGAGAAGGGACCATTATCAAATCCAGCTATCGATCTTCTAAGTAGCTTTCTACTCAAGCAGCACAACAATATACAGCTTGTTTCTCTTCCCTGAACCAATAAAAATAAGTGAACTAGCTGGAATTTACCGCAAACTTGTCAATATGAAAACGCTGTAAAAACAAGTTATAAAAAAGGAGAAGGTCGACAGATTCAAGTTGCCTCACCATTATAGGTCATCCATTTTATAGATGATACATCACAACACGAGACATCTGCTGTATGCATGGTGTTAAAAATAAATCGAGTGAAGCATGACATTTTATTATATGGTATGGCCCCACCTGGTGTTT
>JAKVIS010001033.1:0-42993 GCA_033119425.1 Bufotes viridis
CCCACTACTCCCTATGCCTCTTTCTCACACACACTGCTCCCAGTAACCACCTCTTTCACATAGACTGCTTTCTATGTCAACCCTCTCTCACATTGACTGCTCCCCATGCTCCTCTCTCTCTTATGCAGACTGGTCTCCTTGGTTTGTGTAGAAGTACCTTGAATGTTGAATGAAATTACACAGAACAATTTATTTAGTAAACTGTATGTTGTCTGTGACTTCCTCATTGGGCTTTGAACACGTGTACCACAGGAACTTATCGGAACAGAAGAGATATTTTCTAATTGTTGTTGAAACCATTGCGAACATTCTGACATTCTAAAATATGTGTATTTCTTCCTTTTTAACAGATGCATCGAAGGCTACTAAAATTATTGAGAAAGAAAACCAGCCATTATCTGAAAGCTGTAGAGATGTTTCAGTATCTGGGACATTTCTTACTTGTGGCAGTCACATGGTGAGCACCGCAGTTTCCGTATCAAGTGTTACCCTCAGTCAGTTGAAACCTGAGCCAATGAGCGTATTTAACCGTAACCCAACTCACCCTTTGCTCCATGTAAGCACTTTATATGAGGATAGAGAGGAACAGGTTACTACTTTGATAAACAAGGACCACTCCTCTCCTGACTCAGCAGATATCATTACAGTCATACCACCAAAGCAAGTCTTGTTAGCCCCTTATGAAGAGCCAAGGGCCATAATAAGTTCGGTGGACTATTAGATTTGATAGGTTGCATTACACCACCATGCAAACTCACTGCATGAGCATGGAAAATACAAATGAGCTATCTTCTAAATATGCAACCAGCAACTTTCATACACATCTTAGTCACCACTGTTGGGGATCTAAACATCCTTCCATGTAGTCAGCAGTATAAAGCAAGCACAATTTAGATTGATTCTATTAGATAATGCAGCATGACACTCAGGCAGTATACAAACAGTGAGCTAAATTCAAACCGGGCAGGATATATATATACCTATAATTGACAAACAGTGTGCTACTAGGTTAAGTTTACTTTACAAGAAAGGGGAACATGTAAAGATATTTTACTGTGATTCACAAGTCAAAATTGTATTTATTAAGGGACCTTTGAAGTGTAATAACCATTGCTATTAGACTGGGAAGCCAATTTCTTACAGTCCTTTCTACATATGAATCTGAAGAGACATTGTTGGAATTAAATGAAATAGCAATATATATTTTACAATAAATATAAGTACAAATGTGAGGAGAAGATATTTTCGTTCATTTTTTATATATATTCTACAAATATCGAGAGTTCCAGGTGATCAATATTATACTATAAAATAATATTGGTATTACAATTCAGTGTGAAATTTTGTGACCTGTACTGATGCCAAGCAAAACTGCCAACACAGTACATGCTGATAAAATTCCAAAAAGAGAAAAAAAAATTGAGTTTACGCCAAATTAGAGTAGGTCCCACTCAAAAGAGGCAACCTTGATGTGGATCAAAATGTATACAAATTGCCTCGTGTACATAAACGGACTATGGCGTTGTATGCTTGTAATTAGGCTGAAAATCAGGAGCAACCGATCAATGCAGAGCTTGTAGATCCATGTTTTTTCTCTTTTTGGAATTTTAACAGATCCCATTCATAGAGAGCTAACAAACTGACAATTTTTTATCCATTTCCTTAATCTTTCATTAAATCACTTTTGTTGGGGAATTCTATAACCTGAGTACAATTACGGCGCTATTACTGATCTGTATAATGAAAAGGATTATTCTCTTATTAGAGTGGGGGACTTTTTCGTTGCATAGTTCGATGTATAATATTCACACAACTATAGTATAACGTTTACATACTCAAAATGTAATGGTAAATTGTAATTTTTATTTAGAAATGACAGTTTATCATTTTAAAATGACTTAGTGAAAGCGGTAGACTGCCCACAAAATCAGAGATAGAGGTCTAGGAAGCTGACTGGCAGCGTTCTCATACTATATAGATGACTAGCTGCTATCCCTGTGCTACATAACCAGAGATGTAGCTATAGAGGATGCCAGAGGTAGCAGCCGTACTAGATCTCTAATGTCTGACAGGGCCGAAGGCCCCTGTGCCACATAAGAAGACACCAGTATTATAAGCCACACATGGCGGGGGCCCTGTTACAGATTTCTCATTGTGACCCAGAAGCTTCCGATTACTCCTCTTTACATAACCTATGTGTAGGGAACATAGTGGACAAACGCTAATAGGATTTGGAAAATTAAGGAATTAAAAGCTGCGCTAAGATTTTATCCCACAGAGTCACTACTTTGTTAAATAAAGAAACTTACTATTTGGTCTACTCCATACCTATTCTTCTGCAACAGTGTCAGCTAAGAGTGTATTTCTCTTTTGGCACATACTAATGTGATATTTAGAAGTGTCTCTTGTCAAATGTCAGGACGTGCAAGTGCCTGACAATGGCAGAGCTTCCTGATGAAAGTTGCTGTCAGCAAATAGTAGATGCTCCTTTTGAAGGGGGTTTTCTAAGACTTTTATACTGATAAACTATCTTTTGGATAGGTCATCAGTATCTGATCGTTGTAGGTCCGACACTTGGGACCCCCGTCAATTAGCTGTTTGAGAAGGAACCAGTGCTCACAGTAGCACAGCGGCCTTCTCAATGCTTAGCCTATGCCATGTGACATCATGTTCATCGGTCACATGGCCGCAGAACTACTGCTAGCAGCAGTGCCTTGAAAAAAACAACTGATCGGCCGGAGTCCCTGGTGTTGCATATTGTTACAGATAGTGATGACCTACCCCGAGTATATCATCAGTATAAAAGGCTCAGGAAAAACCCTTTAAAGTACTGTGCTAGTGACTGCCAAGGGTCCACAGAGGATGCTGCAAGAGGCAAGAGTAGTCATATATACACTACTTACAAAAAGTTAGGGATATTTGGCTTTCAAGTGAAATTTATGGAAAACATAAAAAGTTCACGCTACTGTGATATTATATCATGAAAGTAGGGTATTAAAGTAGAAGCATGCAGTGGTGATTTCCACATCTCAAACAATTATTTGAAACAAAAGCCAACAGTCTCAATAACTTGTCATGTGACCTTGAGCATCAATTACAGCTTGATAACGACATATCATGGTGTTCACAAGTCAACTTATTGTCTGCTGAGGCATGGCATCCCACTCTTCTTGAAGGGCGGCCCTCAGGTTATTGAGGTTCTGAGCCTCTACATGGCGACTCAACTGATCCCATAGTTTTTAAATGGGATTAAGGTCAGAAGAAAGTGCAGGCCACTCCATTTGAGGTCCCCAGTCACCAGCAGCTGTTCCCTAATTATGCAACCTCGATGAGCTGGTGCATTGTCGTCAATGAAGATTAAATTAGCCTGTGCCTGTGTTGTTCATGCAGAGGCACAATGACTGGATTAATGATGTTATTCAAGTAGTATGTGTAGAGCAGTTCTGTATTGACTAGACACACCTGCCCACACTGTAACACCACCACCACCAAAGGCTCGTCTGGAGACAACAGTGGCTGATGCATAGCGCTCTCCTTGACGTCTCCAACATCGTTGCAGCCATCATTTCTACTCAGCGAGAATCGACTTTCATCAGAGAACAGCACTGAAGCCCACTGGTCCCTCGTTCAGCGTAGATATTTCCTGGCCCATGCAAGACAATTATGCCTGTGCCTATTGGTTTGGTCAGGTATACTTGAAGGTCGTTTACCACACATACCACTCTGATGTAAATGGTTTGAATGGTCTGACGTGACACTTGGATGCCTCTCACCTCCTTTAAATGTGCCTAGAGATGTGTAGCATTCATCATCCGATTCCACAGGGCATTGTTCACAATGAAGCGATCATCAGTGTGGGATGTGGCCAAAGGACATCCACTTTTATGCCTTTCTGTGACTCTTCCAGACTCTCTGTATCTCTGTTGCAACCTGCTGATGACACTCTGTGACACTCTAAGCTCAGTGGCCACTTCTGTCTGAGAACATCCTGCCTGAAGCCTCACAATGGCGAGGTACTGTTGATCAATTGTTAGGTGTCGTCTTGGTCTCATGATGTCAAAATGTGAACAGCATGATGAGGAGGACTGTTTAAATACCAATTGTAATTGAACCAGGAAATTTATTGGGCGATTCGTGGATCACAAAACACAAGAAGAGGGGTAGTGTTAGTAATGAATTAATAAAACATAACTTTTATTTTATTAACATACCTGACAGGGCAATTTAAGGAAAGTATCAACTCATTATATATATCCCTCCCCCCCCCCCGGTATCGGCATTGCCACAACTAGCACCCTATTCAAGTGTTTATCGACCTATGGACATACCGGTAAGACTATTCCATTATTTAAGTATTTTTTGTTTATTTTGCCTACTTTTTTGATACGACTAGAATAAAAGTTAAGTTTTATTTATTCATTGCTAACACTACCCCTCTTCTGGTGCTTTGTGGAAATATTCTAGAGAGTGTATGACGAGTAAACTACCAGCTACTCTGACATTTTTTCCAGACTACTTTGAGACTGATGGATCAAACACCTGTTTTGAATTTTGCTGTTAAGCTCCTTGTTAGAGAACAGCAGGTTGTTAAATAAAAAGTTGAGAGAAGGTCACATTAAGTTCACCTGTAAAGGTTTGAGTGGATTTTAGCTTCATTCCGTAATTTCACCCACAAGCCAAATATTCCTAACTTTTTGTATGTGCATATGTATAAGTGAGCCTGTATATCTGCATGGGTAAATAAAGACAAGTGGGTGTCTAGATGACTGAGTACCTGGCTATATTCAGTATGTGAGTAATTAATGGCACTATTATTTGTGGTGCAGTAATTTGTGCCCTGTAGAGATCTGTTGGCTGTTCCCTGTATGGTTCTGCTAAATGTGCACTGGATAGCTCTATTACTAAAGGGGTTGTCCCATTGCAACAACTGAAATTCTATCCACAGGAGAGAAAATAAGTGCCTGATCAGCGGGGTCCAACTGCTGGGGCTTCTGCCTGTCATAAGAACGTTGGCTGCGTTCCCCCATTTCAATGGAGCAGCAGACACACACACATGTTATGGAGCAGGAGAAGCTAAGCAGATTGATTATAGATTTTTGTGAGAGAAGATTCAGTAAGGTTCAGTGCTTTTTGTAACTGAAGACCTCCCCCTGTGAACAGCTCACAGTACAGGAGAGGTGTTATCAGTGACTGACAGCTATCTATGTATACACACTTACACAGATAATGCTATCAATCACTGATAACACCTCCCCCATGTACAACTATTAGTGACTGACAGCTATCTATATATACACTTACACAGAGAATGCTATCAATCACTGATAACACCTCCCCTGTGTACAACTATCAGTGACTGACAGCTATCTATGTATACACACTTACACAGAGAATGCTATCAATCACTGATAACACCTACCCTGTGTACAACTATCAGTGACTGACAGCTATCTATGTATACACACTTACACAGAGAATGCTATCAATCACTGATAACACCTCCCCTGTGTACAGCTATCAGTGACTGACAGCTATGTATGTATACACACTTACACAGATAATGCATCAACCACTGATAACACCTACCCTGTGTACAACTATCAGTGACTGACAGCTATCTATGTATACACTCTTACCCAGAGAATGCTATCAATCACTGTGTACAGCTATCAGTAACTGACAGCTAAGTATACACACTTATACAGAGAATACTATCAATCACTGATAACACCTCCCCTGTGTACAGCTATCAGTGACTGACAGCTATCTATGTATACACACTTACACAGATAATGCATCAACCACTGATAACACCTACCCTGTGTACAACTATCAGTGACTGACAGCTATCTATATATTTACTTACACAGAGAATGCTATCAATCACTGATAACACCTCCCCTGTGTACAACTATCAGTGACTGACAGCTATCTCTGTATACACACTTACACAGAGAATGCTATGAATCACTGATATCCCCTCCCACGTGTATAACTATCAGTGACTAACAGCTATCTATATATACACACTTACCCAGAGAATGCCATCAATCACTGATAATACCTCCCCTGTGTACAACTATCAGTGACTGACATCTATCTATGTATACACACTTACACAGAGAATATTATCAATCACTGATAACACCTACCCTGTGTACAGCTATCAGTGACTGACAGCTATCTATGTATACACTCTTACCCAGAGAATGCTATCAATCACTGTGTACAGCTATCAGTAACTGACAGCTAAGTATACACACTTACACAGAGAATACTATCAATCACTGATAACACCTCCCCCTGTGTACAACGATCGGTGACTGACAGCTATCTATGGATACACATTTACACAGGGAATGCTATCAATCACTGATAATATTTCCCCTGTGTGACTGACAGATATGCATGAATACACACTTACACAGAGAATGCCATCAATCACTGATAACACCTCCACCATGTACAACTATCAGTGACTGACAGCTATCTATGTATACACACTTAGGCCCCTTTCACATCAGCGTTTTTGCTTTCCGTCCTAGAGTTCCGTCCTCGGGGCTCTAGGACGGAAAGAAACTGATCAAGATTATCCTAATGCATTCTGAATGGAGAGAAATCGGTTCAGGATGCATCAGGATGTCTTCCGTTCAGTATGTGAACGTTTTTTTGACGTTAACAAAACCGTAGCATGCTGCAGATTTGTCTCCGTCCAAAAATCCGGAAGACATGCCGTAACGCCAGATCCGGAATTAATGCCCATTGAAGTGCATTATTCCGGATCCGGAATTAAGCTAACCGTCATTTCAGCACGTTGCCGGATCCGACTTTTAGCTCTGCGCATGTGCAGCAGTAGTTCTGATCGTGGCCCCAGTGTAAGCTGGGGCTCTGATCGGTTACCATGGCAGCCAGGACGCTACTGAAGTCCTGGCTGCCATGGTAAGTACTCCGCAGCAGTGTACTTACCTGCGCTGGGCGCTCCTTCATGACGTCACAGGTCCGGGCGGCGCATTGATCCATGCACCGCGGGGACCTGTGACGTCACAAAGGAGCGCCCGGCAGCCGCAGTGCAGGTAAGTACACTGCTGCAGAGTACTTACCATGGCAGCCAGGACTTCAGTAGCGTCCTGACTGCCATGGTTACCTGAAAGCATATTGAAGACTGATCAGTCTTCAATATGCTTTCAGTTGTCTTGCGTTGTGACGGATCCTGCGAGCATTTCTGGCAACGGACAACGAAAATGTGAAAGAGCCCTTACACATAGAATGCTATCAATCACCGATAACACCTTCCACAAGTGCAACTATCAGTGACTGACAGCTATATATGTATACACACTTACACAGAGAGAGAGCTGTTCACAGGGGTGGTCTTCAGTTACAAAAAGAAAAGAGAAAGCAAAGTAAGAAATTACAAGTTTTACTGAATGTTTTCTCACAAAACTATATATCAAGCTTCTCAGCTCCTTCTGCTCTGTAACATGCTGCCTGCAGATTGCACTGCATTTAATGGTGACAGGTTCTCTTTAAAGTTGTCTTGTTTGGCCCTATTATGTCTGCTCTGTATGGTTTTTTCATCGACATACTCTGTTACTGTATGTTATTTGGACATTCTATAGCCTTATGTTCATGTTTCTGTTGTTTGACCGCTGTGGTAAATTTAGTTCAGAGCTTGGGATCTTTTTTTATAACCGAACCCTGCTTTACACTTCTCCATAACTTTATCCCTGACCTGTCTGGTGTGTATCTTGGTTTTTATGATGCTGTTTGATCACTAATTCTTTGTAACAAAACTCTGGGGCCTCCACAGAACATCTGTAGTTATACAGAGAATAAATTACACATAGGTGGGCTCTATTTACTAATTAGGTGACTTCTGAAGGCAATTGTTCACAGATAGGGGTATCAGAGTACATGGGGCTGAATACAAATGCATGCCACACCTTCCAATTTTTTATTTATTAAAAATGTTAAAACCATATATCATTTTCTTTTCACTTAACAGATACTTGCTACTTTGTGTTGGTCTATCACATAAAATTCCTATAAAATACATTTAAGTTTGTGGGTGTAACTTTCAACTTTCTTATACTTTTTCAAGACACTGTATATTTAATTTGAAAACTTAAATCTTGATAAGCAGACAAATGTGTGGAGGACTTAGGATAATGCTTTGTTGGGTTATAGGTGCTGAAACTGTTGTTTGTACTTTTTATTTTACATATATAAATATAGATACATTTATATTTTCCATTATATATATATATATACCTAATAATTACTGAAGAAAACATTATTTTTATATATTTTTTCAGTGGTTTAGTGATGAACACAATTAACACTTGCAACTCAATGAACAGGGTGCAGGGTCTTGCAAGCACAGTAGAAGAAAGCATATATTTATTGCAGTGCTACTCAAACTGTAAAGTGGCTTTCACTGGTGAGGGGCTGCTATGTAGTCAATTTTGAGGGAAGTGATGACTATATGTGATGCACAAGCATTTTTATGGCTGACGCAAACTTCAGTTTAGCAACATAAGTGACTCAGTTTGTGCTTATTTTAAACACATTTATTAAGACTAATTGGGATGATTCTAAAAATATTGGCATGAACTACGACAGATGGTGAGGCCAAGATATCACAATGTCAGAATGGTGAGGCCCTTGTAGAAAAAGATTGAGAAGCTGTGCTCTAGTGCATGTAACATGCCTTAGCACATCATTCGGGCCAGGTGGGCTAGTATCTTATATCACTAAAATTGTGGAACCTAAAACATTACTTTTTATGAATAGAGGATAGAGTATAAAAAGGTAAATCTGATAAAATAATATCCTAGAAAACAAAGGACCCAAAACAAAAAAAGCTAAATTATTATAAACAGGGTAGGGATAGAGAGAGGGGCCAAGCACAGGGCGAACTGACCTTATCAACGTCCCTAATTACCCTGCACCAGGGAATAACACCCTGATGGTGGGTGCAGATTGCTCAGAAACCTACCCCTTACTTACCCTAATAAACCCTATAGTGATAGAATAAAAACATAACTAAAATCAATGCCCCAAGACTTTTCCCCAAAAAGGTTGATCAGGGGGCCAATGTGAAAGAGATCATACATGTAATAAACACTGTAAGGTTAAAGGGGTTCTGCAGTAATTTTAAACTGATGATCTATCCTCTGTATAGATCATCAGCTTCTGATCTGCAGGGGTCCGACACCCGTGAGCCCCGCCGATCAGCTGTTTGAGAAGGCAGCAGCACTGGTAGAAGTACCGCGGCTTTCTCGCTGCTTACCTCAGGCCCAGCACCTGAAAACCGACCCTGAAATACACTGAGAGGACTAATAAACGTGCACACAATGGAGAAGACTCAAGGAGACAACCTCGCAATGTTTGCAGGCACACAGCGGGGGAACAGAAGTGAGCATTGACATATAAATTAGTGATCTGAAGCTATGATGTTTCCATAGCTCCCATGCTCTTCAAAACAGAGCATACCAGCCCTCTCCACTGTTTCCTGGTCACCTGGTGGTCGTCACTTAATCCCACCTCATCTTAGTAACAATGACATAGGAAAACCCCTTGAATATGTGAGAAAAGAAAAATTAATGGCAGTGCCCTTTAGAGAAAATGTCAGGTCTAAGTATAACTATTCAGCTCCTGATGTTTTATGAAAAGAGATCATTTCATTTTAACTGTCACCGACAACATTTACACAGATACATTTTAAAAGGTCTTGGAAAAGCATAACAGGCATATTTTTAATATAGGAAAAGCTCCAGAGCTTCAAGAGCATTTCCTTAAAGTGACTATGCACCTTTGGGAGGGTTTCTGACAAATCACCCCTTCCCCCTCTTTTGCAAGAGAAGAGAAGCATACGTACCTGCTTCCCGGCACTGGCTCCCAACTCCTTGTCTTCCTGGCCTAGGCTTTTCTGCTCGGCTCCCAGGATGTAAACTTCCATTTTGATGCTGCTGCAGCAGTGACCTGCGCCCCTCGCGTCATGTCAAATGGTCACGTGACGCAAGGGGGGAGGGTTACTGTTTGGGTCAACAAATAGCTGCAGCAGCTTCACAACTGAAGTTTACATTCCTAAAATGAAAAGCCAAGGCTGGGAAGAGAAAGAGCTGGGAGGCAGGTTAGAATGTTTCCCTTCACAGGTCTGCCAAACCCCCCTCCTCAAAGATGCACAGCCCCCTAAAATGTTAAAATAGCATGGAAGCTCTTGAGTAAATATTCTATTATGTGCATTTTTAATCGTATCAGTCTCACAAACTATGGATTTCCAAGGTTTAGAAGAAACCATAATTAATCTGAGGATATTAAGTGCCCCTCTCATAATAGAATTTCTGAAATAAATGGGAGAGTGGACACTGAAAGCTGGAGAATTTAAACAGTAAGGTGAATATTGTATGCAATGCTCTAACTACAACGGGATATACTGATATCATTCAGGAGGATCACCCGCTAGAGCAGGGTTCCCCAACTCCAGTCCTCAAGGCCCACTTGCCGGTCAGGATTTAGGAGTATCCCACAGAATGAATACCTGTGGTAAATCCTGATGGATGGACACTAATTATATCAGCTGCCCAATACTAAGGAAATCCTGAAAACATGACTGGCAACCGTATTTTTGGTCCGCATGTGATCTGCATTTTTTGCGGATTGGATGCAGACCCATTCATTTCAACAGGGCCACAAAAAATGTGGACAGCACAATGTGTGCTGTCTCCATCCGTATGTCGGTTCTGCAGCCCCGTAATAAAGATAGAACATGTCCTATTCTTGTCCGTTTGGCAGACAAGAATATGCATCTATACAATGGGTCCGTAAAAAAATGATGCAAAACAGACTTCACATGGACATCATCCATATTTTTTGCAGAGTCGCGTTTTGCAGACTGCAAAATACATATGGTCGTATGAATGCACCATAATAGAAAAAAAAGAAAAGGAAAACTATGCAAACAGTCTTGATTTAAAAAATCCTACTGTTATATGTCATGTTTCTAAGCAGACCTATGTGTCTCCGTGGTTACTGACCATAAACGAATGCTGTAGTCATTTATCTGCCCCCTCTCGCTGTTGCTAGGTGAGCAAGAAGACATAGTTAGATATGGCTGTAGGTCAGGTCTGTGTTGGACGTGCATACACAAATGGTAGATTTTTTTTTCTAAGTCAAGATTATTTGCTATGGGCATTGTTAGGGTCCAAAATATCCAGGGCCCAAGCTCCAATACATATGTAGCAATTTCTCAAATTAACCACCCCCTCCCCATACAAGTCCTAGCACTAAAGACATGTTTTCCTTGCTGGATGGACATTACATTCAGCACTACTAAATATACAGGACCATACAGCACTACATACATACCATATTACATCCAGTGCCTCACAGGTGATGTCTCCGCTGATGTAGACCTCTTTCGTCATCTTCTCCATTCGGCCTATGACCACTTCTTTCAGCCACATCTTGTCTTTGCCACACAGACATCTTAGGTTCCTCACTTTTTCATAATCCTTTACACCCTAGTGTCCCAAGTGTTATCCTGCTGTTACCCCCAATGCTGTGCCCCCGAATACTACACTGAAGAAATAAAAGTGCCATACAGATAATCCCCCATAGTAATATAAAAGTTCCACCAACAGGAATAATTCTCTCCAAGGGTGCCCCCTACAGTGCACCAATAATGATAATGCTCCTCAAGAGCATGTTAGTATTAGTGCCCTCCATGTCGTTCCAAATAATAATGCCCACTATAGTGCTCCCAGTAGTTATAATTTCCCCTATAGTGCTCCCAGTAGCTAAAATGTCCACCTATAATGCCCCAGTAGTTATAGTGCCCCCTGTAGTGCCCAGTACTTATAATGTCCCTGATCCCCTATAGTTCCCCAGTGGTATGTTCATGGGCGTAGGAAGCCCCAAAAATCTGGGGGGGACAGCACTTATGGGGCCCCTGTGTCCCCGCCCACCCTCAGGCCACACCCACATATCTCTCCACATCCCAAGTGCCAAAAATCTCCCCCCCCCCCCTCCTATGGGCCAGTGGGTCCGGTTTAAAAAAAAACAAAACACACACAAAACAAGACACCTGTACTTACCTCCATCCGTCACAGCCATGCGATGCAGGCCTCTTCCGGCCCGTGTCCCGCGCTGTACGGCTCACAGACGGCGCAATGACATCATCGCGCCGCCTGTACCAACATCTAGGCCGGCAGCCTATCAGAGGAGCAGGGAAGGGGGACGCCTCTCCCTCTCCTGCTCTGCAGCACAGCCATCTGTATCGCTGTCCTGGGGACGGCGATACAGATGACTATGGAGATGAACGCTTCCACAATGGAAGCGTTCATCTCCCTGTGCCCCGCCACCGCCGCACACATTGCCCTGCTGCCGCTGGGGGGGATTTTTGCATACCTGTCCCCCCCGCATTATTTCCTGGGGGGGATCCGACCCCCTCGCTTTCTACGTCCGTGGGTATGTTCTATCAAAGTGAAAAATAAAAAAATTAAATAGTCACCTCATTCCCATCCCATGTCGCAGTCTGCTATACAGATGTCCTGGCACAGGCCGTCGCGATGATGTTGTTGCGCTGCCTGCTCCATTGATGCATCCTCTATTATGCTTCAGGTCTAGTGGCCTATGAGAGTGATTTACATCAGGGCAGGGAGCCATTGGTTGGCATCCTCTGCCACAATATTCAACTGTATCACCATCGTGATGACCCCTATACAGTTGAACATGCGGAGGTAACGATGTTCACGACCCTGGGTGTTTTGGCCTAGCGACGCTCCTGTTATTTGCAAAGTTGCTTTATTTTTTTTATGTCAAAACCATTAGAGCAATAATGAAAACATTGGTTAAAAAAGTGCAGAGACATCTTCATTTATTTGTATATGGTTGTGTTAAAGGCCCACTGCCACTGGATGTATGCCACTGTACAGGCATATAGGAGATTAATCCTACTCTTATGCCACTTTTACAGAGAAAAAAAAGTCGCAAACCCCTAAATATAGACGCAAGTGGTGTTCCTATACTGCCCTCACCACTTTCCGAAAAGGGGGTGTGACAAGGGCAGGGCCATTGGTCCGAAACATTTGCTATCGTTTACCCCAGTTTTCTAAGAGAGTAAGTATTCTGTCTGGGCAAACTAACTGCCAGAGGATGCGCTAAATTTATGACAAGGTATGCGCTTCATTATAAATTAGAAGCATTGGTTAAAGACGCAAGGGATATCAAGAATGGAGTAGAAAACGCCAGTCCTGATAAATCTCCGCCACATATCACCCATAGGGTCCCATTGTATAAAATGTACACTGTGCTTTCCTATGCAGGGTTCATTCACACGTCCGTAAGTGTTTTGCGGATTCGCAAAACACGGACACCTGCAATGTGCGTTCCGCAATTTGTGGACCGGATATTGCTGGCACTATAATAGAAAATGCCTAATCTTGTCCGCAATTGCGGACAAGAACAGGACATGTTCTATTTTTTTGCGGAAACTGAAGTGCGGATTCGGAAATGCGGATGCGGACAGCACATAGTGTGCTTTCCGCATCCTTTCCGTCCCCATTGGAAATAAATAGGTTAGCACCGTTCCACAAAATTGCCAATGGCCTGCTCGCTAGCTATTACATGCAGCGATCTCCTCCACAGCATTGAGAGGAGCGATCGTTAGGCTCATCCCCATGCTGTATAGTGGTTTGCCGATGGCAGATTGTAATTAGACAGCACGATCTGCTGTCGGATCAGAAGAACGGAAAGATAACAGTGATGTGAACTCAGCCTTAGCTGTATGAAAATGATGGTTCTTTGGAGAAATAGTAGAGGATCATCCGGTAAGTTTATGAGTTGAAAGAAGTTAAAACTGCACTGAGTACATTACCTAAAAAATAAGGATATGGTAAGAATTCTGAATGTATAGTCAAAGAGTTTCCCACCAATCACATTTATTACCTATTCACAGGAGAGGTGATAAATATATGATCGTGTGGGGGCCATCCTGTGGACAGGCAATAAGTGTGAAGAAAATGGTAAGTAGATATCTAACACCATCAAGCAATAGGAAGGAGGCAAATTACACACGGACTGCTCTTTACCCAATTGTATTACATTCTCTTACAAATGTTGGGCTTTCTCTGGAGGCATTTACTTCTAGCCACTAACATTAGCTAAGAGATAACTCCTTCCATTGAAGAGGATGCTGTTTTTGTGCCCTTGCCTTAAGGTTCTATTACACCTGTCAGGAGGGAAGCATTCCTTCCCAGCAATCGAATGCTCGCTAGCGGAGGAGACCACTGCTATTACATTCAGCGATTTCCTCCTCAGTATGGGGACGAGTGATCGCTAATGCCATCCCTCGTCCACATACTGATTCATTGTTTGCTGCCAGCAGAGTGCTGAATACACAGCACGATTTGCCGCAAGAAAACGATTATTTTTAGAATCGTTAAATGACTCCGATTACCCGATGAACGAATGCTTGCTTGTACATCAGGAATCGGCGGCAGTATTACACTGCCAGATCATCTCTAATCATTGGAATGCTTGTTAGCGATGATCTTAGCGAGTGTAATAGGGCCTTTAGTTTTTCCTTTGCATAAAGATACTTTTTATGTCAGGGACTTATGTCTAGTTAACCTTGGCAAGTTGATTGTTTTTTAACGGCATTGATTTTAATGATGAAGATTTGAGGACTTTCTTAGACATCTCAATGTATGCAGCAGAACTTAATTACTTCATTTTGCAGTGTGTCCTAATTCTACAAATTCTGACTAGCATAATAATATATTTAGTATCTAAATGTGTAGAGTGTATAGGACCAAAGGGTATTTCTGTTGAACAACATTTTTAGCATCTCATTTTCTTCCTATAAGTGTACATCTGATAAAATACTCCATGTATTATCTGTAAGGCCTCATGTACACGTCCATGCCCATATTGTGGTCCATAAACCATCGCTCCACAAAATATGAACACCTTCCTGTGCAGTCGGCATTTTTACTCTCATTAATAGAAATGGCTATTCTTGTCTGCAAAATGGACAACTTATAGGGCATGTTCTATAATTTTCAGAATGGACATACGGATGACATACGTTCTTTTTGCACACACCTGGAAAAGAATAGGCCCATGAATGCACATGTACATGAGGCCTAATACTGATATTAACGTAATTTCTGTAAATTGACAATGCAGAATTACTCTAAAATCAATACAAGATATTTCTTCCAGAAACGTGCCCATGCGGCGCTTTTAATTTCATATGGACCAATCTTGAAACATGACTGGGCAGAATTAACGAACGTAGGGTATGATAGAGTAAATATAGAGTTTATTTTTGTATTGTATTTTATAATAACCTAAACTTTTAATTTGCACAATAAAAATAATACATTCGATCTAAAGGTTCTGTTAAAATTACAGTGTTAACTGTAGTAGCATTGTTTTAATAATGAAACTATAACAAGCTGAAATACTTCACAGCAGGAATAACGATTTAGAAGTCCTATCGCTACAAACTGTTTCACACACAACCTGTCAGCTTGGATAACATTTTCCCTGTGTGCTAGTAGGTGCTGTTGTTAGACTTGATAACTATTTCTGCTACATGATTAGCATACAGAGGTAGGTTTAGATTAGTATTATGAAAAATATGTTATACTATCATTATACAGTAAAGCTATATTTCTAAAAGAATTTAAAAATAATACTATATTATTATTATTATTTATATGCTAAGATGTTTCAGAGCGACCCTACAAGTTGTTGTTCAATGGCACTATTATGCTTAATAATATGCATACCACTAGATATCAATAAACTTATTTCTTACAACCTGCATCTGTCTGAGTGGATTAGAATGTGTCCTGTACTGGAAGTAAAGTAGAGCTTCTTCTATACATCCGTCAGAAATCTATGAAATAAATGGTATACATTGTGGAGAAATGGTAATGCACTGTACAAATAGATATGTATATGGAGTAATGGTAATGGTTGGCCTGGGAACAAATTCAGACCTTGATCCTGTATTGCCTATTTATGAAATGAATTGCCTATTTACTATACTGAAATACGCCAAAATTAGGTGTATTTCACGCGCAGATAGTAGCTCAATGGTTAGTTGCGCCGCTATCTGTGACTTTTCCTCGCTCACGCTAGGTCCAAAATTGTGAGCGGGGAAGAGGAGGGGCCCAGTAGGCCCGTCTCATTCATCAGTTTCTACGCCTGGTTTAGGCATCGAAAATGGTCTAAATGTGAGACAGCAAGGAAGTTGTTTTACATTTAGAACTGGGCTGGATGCACCAAAGTTACGGAGAGGCCTGCACCTCTTCATAACTTCGACAGATCCACCGCCAGCACAGGGCCTAAAATGCCGTTCTTAATAAATGTGCCCCACTGTTTTTAGAACAGATCATTTCTTTATTTCCCAGTAAGGAGTGATAAGGATAGGTAGCACTTGTTATAATTAAGCTTGTACATAGGGCAGCTACTGTACATGTGTACATGTCGTAGTTTTATTCCGGCCGCCTCTCGGCATGTTTGCTGTGCTGTGGCCGGACCTCCGGACAGTAGTGTGAAACTAGCCTTAGAGAGACTTAGAAGACGGCTAAGGGATCATGCTCACGACTGTATGTGTTTTGCGGTATGCAAATCACAGATCCACAAAACACCGATCCTGGCTTTCTGCATAACGCCATTTTCTTTTTCACTTCAATAGAAATGTCAAAACCCTGTCTGCAAAAAGGACAAGAATAGAACATTTTATTTATTTTTTCAGCGCTGTGGAACAGATGTGCGGAGGCGGACAGACCACGGTGTGTTGTCTGCACCTTTTGCAACAACAATAAAATGAGTGGGTCCACATTCGATCCGCAAAAAATGCGGATCTGATATGGACCAAACATACAGGCGTGTGCATTAGAGGAACTGGGGTGGTGTCAGAGCCAGCTGAGATCCTGAGCCTGATAAAACAGGTGCTTCTACACAGCTTCTGAACATCATAGCTTCCAGCCTTTCTGTAAGTGTGATTTATCCCTCCATATCTGTTCTCTGAGCTTTGGAGCTGAAAACAAACATAGTGGGAAGTAAGGTAAAGGATGTCACAGCAGTTCAGTGCTGACACCCCCTGCTTCTGGATGAAATGCATCTAGCTGTGCAGCTGAAACAAGGAATAATATGGCTGAAAAAAAAAAAAACATTAGGGAAGCCCAAACATAACTGCCTGGCACTGTCAATCAAAAGAGACTGTAATCAATTGAACCACAGCTACGTGTCAATGCAAACAGTTTGATAAGAAAGTTGTCGGTGACAGTTCTCCGTTGAGAGTTTCTACCTGGTTTTGAATAATGCCAATCATTTACTGGATACAGCTAACAACACAGGAGTGAGGTAAAACAGTTACCTTGAAGGCATAGGATTTTGTTAAGGTGGGGGTTCATGCACAAAGCACACACATATACATACATTCATATACACATTACCTTCATGGTTGCTAGAACACAAGGGGTGGGCACAGCAGGACAGGACAGCTCCAGCCACCAGGGATATAGAGATACCATAGCCAAGAAAAAATCTCCCCTTCCCTTGGCTCCAATTACTATCTGTATAAATTGCCTGTCATCTGCTGGTGAAAGGTGAAACTTCACCATGTTAATGCTCACCTTTGACTAGCAGACCACAGACAGAATTGTATACAGAGGAGAGCCCTGAGAATGACATGGAAGAGTTCAGTGGAATGAGGGTACTAGGGGAGTTTAACCCCATAAGGCAACCATGTGTACAATCTTGTTTGTCCATGAAAACAAACTGTTATTTACATTGTGTTTTGCTGTATTTTTATTCATTATTATTGCAGGCTACGTCAGCCTTTACTGTGACAAGGGAGCTGCTTATAAACTGTCACTCCAGCCCTTTGACTCATTCATAGGAAGAGGAAAGCTGACAATTCATTCTCCTTGGTGATGAGTGTATCTGTTCTTCCCCCTCTTATCCTCATGCGACCCACATTCTGCTTCTGCTGAAGAATATGTCATACATTTCCATACACGTTTAAATTCTGTGCAATATTGGGTTTTACATATGTAGAATGTTTTCAGTTTGTCTTCAAGTAGAGAGCAGAGCACTTAAAGAGAATCTGTCAGCGCTCTAGAGTTTAATTAACCATAAAAAGAGTGTGCAGAGACATGCCTCGTTGACAAGAATGGTAACGCTTCCAGGAATAATAACAGAGGAATTGGTACAATGCAGAGTTCTAATAAAAGATTATCCAAAATGATTGTTCTGTGAGAAATCTTAGTGTTTACTAAAATGGATGTCGTCAACATAACTTTTAAAAAAAAACTGTATAGAATATTTTAGTCGCCTATGCTATTTTAAAGAAAAACATCCTGCAAAAAAAGCGCACTATCATGTTTGGGAGCCTATTGGTAATGTTGAATATAATGGCATATGTTGGAGGCATATACCAGAAGTATTTTTCCATGTATACCTCCAATATACAGAACACTGCATTGTGAATAGAACATTACATATCATTTTAAGTGGACAATGACACACATTACAGTAATTGTTAAAATCAACAAAAAAGTGCAATGCAATTATCACGCTACACTAAAAGGGAAAGTGGCTTTTTATTTAGTATGTTTTTTCTTGCAAGATAATTACTTGTACCCAGTGATTTTTGTGGACTACATAAAACATTCAGTGATTCAGGTTGGAACTGCATCTGGCACCTGATTAGTTATTTTTGCTGCTAACAGGCATGATAGCACAATGCCCACAATCTGCATGAATGCTATGCCAAAGGCAATAGTAACAATGTAAAACATGTTGTCGCTTACAAAATCGCAGACCTTCTTGAAGCAACCCTCCCTGTGGATAGTCAGGGCTTCCTGTAACAGAGGACAGTTTCGGCATCCCCTGTGGGTCTTGCAGCAGCTGCTGGGTACTGATCCATTGTTATGTCCAAGGTGAGCTTCCTGCTGCTCCAGGGACCATGGGGACTCAAACCAATCGCGGTAGCTATGGACGCCACAACAGCGCAGGGCCTTTTGTATTGCGTCCAAAGCATCTGCTTTTTCCTCGTCTTCCGAATAAGCTAATACTGCATTCCGTAATCCACTTTGAAAACCTTCCGCGATGTCCCTATTTTAAGATAAATGGGTATAAACCATTATTCTGTGATATTAAATTTCCTGGGTAACCAAAAGCTATATGGAAGGAGATTTATCAAAACTGGTATAAAGAAAAACTGGCTTAGTTGCCCATAGCAACCAATCAGATTCCACCTTTTATTTTCCAAAGGAGCTCTGAAAAATAAAAAGTGGAATCTGATTGGTTGCTATTGGCAACTAAGTCATTTTTTCTTTTCACCAGTTTTGATAAATCTCCCCTATTAAAGGGATATTCCCCTCACAGACAATGCGGACATATAGGTTATGCCCCCATCGTCTGATAGGTGCACCTAAGCCAAGAACAGAACGGCGAGGATGGTGGCTGAAGGTCCAGCCACCTCCAATTGCTCTCTCCATACAAGTGAATGGGATTACACCGCGCTTGTGCGGCCACTGCTCCCGTTCATTTCTATGGGGCCAACAAAAATAGCAAAGCCAGCCCTAAGCTACTTTCGGCGGCCCATAGAAATGAATGGAGGGCGGCTGCGCATGTGCAGCTTTCCCCACTCCGGTTTCAGCGTAGGTGCAGGTCCCAGAGGTGTTACCCGCACCTATCAGATAATGGGGACATATCCTAGCGATAT
Organism: Bufotes viridis; assembly: GCA_033119425.1. Classification (NCBI taxonomy): domain Eukaryota; kingdom Metazoa; phylum Chordata; class Amphibia; order Anura; family Bufonidae; genus Bufotes; species Bufotes viridis. The sequence goes on from JAKVIS010001033.1 coordinate 19,754, forward strand.
GCCCCCATTGTCTGTAATCGGAATACCACTTTAAGTATCTTTCCTTTGCAAAACACCTACATTAAAAATGAGCAGACATACTGACTTTATTTAAATCACCACAGAGAGAATAATTTAAAGGGCTCCGCTTCATTTAAAGAAATCCAATAATTGAAATGGTCTATTAGTCAGTTTACTAATGAACTTGCCCTATTCATGTGGTTTAGTTTCTACCTATCTGACACCCTCAAGTATATCTATAGATCATGTTAGGAATTCATTCCAGAATTGCTTACCTTCATGTCATTTACATCTTTCAAATCAGCCTCCTCTTAAGGCTTGAGGCATTTGGTTGATATCTGATGAAGGAACCAGTGTACCAATGTAATGTCTATTCATTCTAAAAGGAAGGGCCCTTGACCGCAGACACAGGTCAGATGGAAACCTTGTACGGTGGTGAAAGCAAAGCTGGCACGTCAAATGCTGAAAAGTGTTACCTGTGTACATGGATTTATCCATACTGAATTACTGTATCCACTAAACAATATAACTATATGTTATGTAATAGGCTCCACAGTGGCTAGCACTGGTGCCTTGCAACCCTGGGGTTGAATCTGACTAAGGACATCTGCATGGAGTTTGTATGTTCTCCCCGTGTTTGTGTGGGTTTCTTCCCACATCTAAAGAAATAGTAATAGGGAAATTAGATTGTGAGCCCCACTGGGGACAAGAAGTGAACATCATACCTGAAAAACACTGCGGAATACGTCACCGCTATATAAGTGAGTAAAATAAAATAAAAAACAAAGTATCAGATCAGGATCCAGGATGAAATCTGCTGCCTGTAGAAATATGTCAGAAACGGTCTCTCATCAATGAGGGCCATTATACATAACCTCAGACCAGGCAGTGTAAAGACGCTCCAAATATATCACATTGGTGCATGGCTAGACACATTTTTCTAATTTCATACTAACTATTGGTTGGTTTACTTATAAATATTGGTACAAATTGTCGTATCTACAGCCTCCTGGACAAGCTGGGAAATCAAAACAGAGGATGTAAGAGCAGTGAATTCTTCAAATTTTGGCGTATTTTATGACAAGGCCTAGGAACAGTCTCATGAGTAAGTGTCCATTAGTTGTGTCCAAACTGTGCCAGGTGAAAGCATTGCAACTGATGGTCACACATAATCAATATAGTTCTTACAACATTTTCATGGACTTCTCTATTAAGAAAAATAGATCAAAGAACTTGGACACAAAAGTGGCATCGTCAGAGCTGAGCCGTGCAATACTGCTTTGCCCAGAATCTCACACTGCTAGACATTTATCAAACATAACCTTTTAGGTGGCTGTGAACATGATTGGGTTAGCAAAGAGTAATAGAAACAGTGGATACCTGCGGTAGAACAGACCTGAGAGCCCAGCAGCAAGTCCAGCTAATAGCACTGCTAACTGAAAGAGCCCATAGGTGCGTAGAAGACATTGCTTCTCTACGGCAGCACTGATGCATCCTAGAAAGCCCCACAGCAGAACAGTGGCTCCGCTCACCAGCAGGATGAGTGGCGTGTTTGGATAATTGTTGGTGGATAAGACCAAGTATTCCTCTAAGGAGATTTTCGCCCAGATTCCCACTGTGAGCATAACCAGACCTGCAGCCCAAAAGATGAAGCTGAAAGCCATGAGTGATATCTTTAATAAAGCCATCCTACTGCTTGTGCATCTCTTGTTATTCTGCTTGGGGATCATCAAGGACCTAACAAGACTGTCATCTTCATGCTGTATACCTACAGCTACATTGTGCTGTGAAACAAGCTGCTGTTCTTCCTCTTCATCATCTAGTGGATGTGCAGGGAGCACCCACACACCATTTGGATTGCTTCTTAAAGGAAGCTCTGCCACAATGGAGATTCTTCTGTCTCCGCGTAGTTCCAAAATCTCATTTCCAACTGCAGAAGGTTTCCTTGGCTGCACCAGCTCTGCTATCCTATCAGTCATGGTCCTTTGCCTCTGCAGATTTTTTACAGCCTCCCCCTCGTATCACCTCTATGGAAAGCCAATAGATCTCCTTTGGTTCAGCAATATATGTCATACAGTGGGCTACTGCACACAAGACTTACCAGCTTTGTCTCCGCCTGTTTAAGAAGATAATTCAGTATCTGGCAAAGCTATATACATTCTTATGGACAGAAGGTTTTAGGGATCCTTCAAAGATGCCGTTCTAATTTGTCTTTCATTTTGCAGTTATTACTTATGCAAACCATTAGGATTAAAGAGAGTTTTAAAAATAATTAGAACAGGTCATTGGGGTACTGGCATATTTAATACGATTAATATTAACATTATAATTATTGGTTACATTATACTGTCTATAATATAGTTTTAACAATATATAAATCATGAAGACAATCTGATTCCTAAATGGAAGTAACAGTTATGAGAAAATCATCTTTAAAATAAGTGTCAGGATACTTAAAAATCTTGGGGAAAAAAATGGTTTCTAACTAATCCTAAGATCAGGGCCTAATTGCAGGGGCAGAATGAGAACTTAAAGTAACTCCATGTTGTAGGCATGTCCAAATTCACAGAAGGTGGGGCCAACACAACTAGGTGACACAAGAAGGCAAAGTCGGCAGTATCACAGTGCAGCACAAAATACTGCCCCAGCAGAACAAGATACCGCAGTGCAGCACAAAATACTGCCCCAGCAGTACCAATTACTTCTCCAGAAGCTGCCCGTCCAAGGTGGCTAGCGCCAGTTGTCAGATTACGTCCTCCTCCAGCTGCCTCTAATAGAGATAAGGAGCAGCGAGCTGAGGAAGTGAGATGTGGGCCCAGGGGCAGACTGGGAACTTAAAGTGGCCCTGAAAAAAAAAAAAAAACTAAAAGTGGCTCCATTTTGTAGATGGGTCCAAATTGATGGAAGGCAGGGCCATCAATACCATGTTGTGGCACAATATACCAGCTCAACAGAGCCAAAAACCACAGTCCATCACAAAATACTGCCAGAAGTACAAAATACGTCCCCAAAAAATTCCACTGGCCGGTCATGAGAAGGGCCCAGGGGGCCCCATGGGCATCAGCCCACCGGAAAATTTCCCTGTAAGGTCTATGGCCAATCCGCCCCTGTGTGGGCCACCGAGCCAGCCCTTTAGCATACTGCATGGTCATACAGGAGAATACATCACTACATACCTACTGTCTGTCTCCTCTGATGTAAACACTCTCTTTCCTCATCTCCTCCATTCATCCCAAGCTGCCAGGATGACTTCATTCACCCACATCTCATCTCTGCAGTGTTTGTCATACAGACATCTTGGATTCCATCCTCCTCCTCACCTTCTAAACACAAACTTCCCATTCTGCTGCAACCCCAAATACTGTGCCTGCCAGCAGTAATAATGCCCCCATAAGTGCCCAAGTATTAAAAATGCCCCGAGTAAGCTTCCTTAGTAATGCCCTTATAGTGATCCCTGTATTACATATACTTCTAGTGGTAGCCCAGTAAATGCCCCCTATAATATGCTCCTCAATTTGGCAATTAAAAAAAAATCTAGTACCTGAACCCCATTCCATGCCTCCATCTTTTGGCCCGCAGCCTGAGAAGCCTGTGACCTAGCACAGATCCTTTGCAATTAATGTAAATGTTGTGCCTGAATCCCTGCACAGGAGGCCATGATGACATCATTGCTTTGCTACGGCCTGCGCAGTTCATACTCTGCTTCAGGCCTATGAGGGAGAACATCGGGGCAGGGTGTATTGGCTTCTTCCATGCTCCCCCACAGAATTCAACGGTATTGCCCACCTGAAGATGGCAATACCGTTGAATTGAGCAGAGCACCGGCGGCCACTGACTGGGTACATAAGTGCCTAATACAAGCCATGGTAAATTAAATTGTGGCGTTAAAAAAATGCATCTTGTCCCGCCAAAAATAAGCCCTCATATAGCTATGTGAACGGAAAAATAAAAAAGTTATGGCTTTTGGAACGTTGGGAGGAAAAATCTAAAATGTAAAATTGAAAATAGGCCTGATCCTTAAAGATTTAGGTAGTGAAAATACTTGCACTATCTTCCTGGACGGTCCCCACTGACGTCCAGACAACATTTTTCTTTTTCAAAATAACCCCCCGTTCCTGCGCTCCGGTCCCCGTTAGTTTCCACATGCAGCGATTCTTGAGGTGGGGACTTGTCTTTTGCCTGGGGAGTGGTTTTCCTCTCCCTGGTTGCGAGCACAGCCAATCATAGCGCTCGGCTTGTAGCCAGGAAGGGAAAACCACTCCCCAGGCAAAAGACAAGTCCCCACCTCAAGAATCGCTGCATGTGGAAACTAACGAGGACCGGAGCGGAGGAACGGGGGGTTATTTTGAAAAAGAAATGTTGCCTGGACGTCAGCGGGGGCCGCAGGAAGGTAGTGTAACTATTTCACTACCTAAATCATAGTGAAATGTCCTCTTTAAGGTGTTAAAACTGTGAGGATTTGTGCCAGGGCATTGGGTAGAAATATTGAATTGAGCTAAATCGAATGTAGATTTGTGACACGTAGAAATAGAAAGCCTTTCTTGGAATTCTTCCCCAGGTTCTGTGTTGGATCATAAAACAAGAGAAAGTATAATGGGAGGTTACTACTTCTCTTTTTTCACATCCACTCCTGGGTTTGGCTTTAAACTGCATGAAAAACCTGATCAAAACCTGCACATGTGAATACACCTTTAGGTTAGGTTCTTTGTGGATAATGTTTGTATTGTTGGTTTTTTTTCATATCCTGGAAAACCCCTGTAATCTTGGACGGGGAAATAAGTCATGCTACAAAAACACAAAGGGGAAGAGACAGTTTGATTTCCTCTTTTGCTACCCATTTATTACAGGTTGTCTCAATCCAGACCAGCAGCTTTATCTGTACGTCTCTGAAGAGAAAATAAAGAGCAAATGCATCACTCAGTTCCACATGACATAAAATCATGTATGACCAATGCCCTGCTTATGAACATGTGTATGCTACAGATACAAGGTAAAGATATAGCTGGAATGCAGTGGTTAATCCTATGTCATCCTGTGACTACATACATATTGACGTGTTACTAATGGATGACTTTTTTAATTAGCAACTCTACCAGCAGCCTCTTGGGAACCCTTAATTCTAATATCGCAATGAAGGTCAACTGTAAAACACTGAGGGAAGGGTGGGGGACTACTAGGACCGGTATTAGTCCAAACTGCGTTGGGATAAAAGGCAACACAATTATTATATTTCAAATATTTTTATTCTAGGTTGACATATTAAAAGGGTAAATACAGAATAAAATATAATAAACATGATTATAGCCGCCTCATACGATGGGTAATACCCCTTTACACATTCTAGTTATTTTTTTTTTATTATGATAACATTTAAACAGGCTTTTTTGTGTTTTTCAACTTCTATAGAGATCCCTAGCGAAACAGCATGCTGCAAAAATAAAATAAAAAATGGCATAAAAAACTTTATGGGTTTTTGGAGGCTTTTTCCTGCAAATACACTGCAACCTGATGATATATACTGGACCAGAGGAAATTATAAAACAATTTAGCAAAATCATGCATTCCTATAGGAATGCATGATTCGCTAATGAGCTGCAGATTACATGAGGGTCCCAACTCTCATTTGTGGCAGCAGAGCAGAGGGCTGCCGGGGGAGGAGAGCATACTTACCTTGCGATAATCCCAGCAGCTGAGCTCCTGTCCCCCCTGCAAAGCCCCTGGACCCCCAATCTCAGGAACGCTGCTACGTAGAAGCCTAGGATATCGATCAAACCTACCAGGCAGTATGTCTGGTTCAATAGAGTAGCTATTTCTTTCAATGAATAAAATGCAAAGTGAATGAACAAAGGGGAAATCTAAATCCAATCAATATTTGATGTGACTTGCCCACCATTTGTGAAGAACCTCGGCAGGGACGTTGTTCCAAACATCTTGGAGAATGAACCACAGACCTTCTGTGGATGAAGGCTTGCTCAAATCCACATAATCCCAGACAGACTCAATGCTGTTGAGATCGGAGCTTTGTGGGGCCATACCATAATTTTGAGTACTCCTTGTTCTTCTTTATGCTGAAGATAGCTCTTAATAACATTGGCTGTATGTTTAAGGTCATTGTCCTGCTGTAGAAAATATTTGGAGCCAATCTGATGCCTCTATGATGGTATTCCATAATGGATAAGTATCTGCCTGTATTTCCCCACTTTGAGGACACCATTAACCCCGACCAAATTCCCAATTCCATTTGCAGCCCCAAACTTGCAAGGAACGCTTCACCATACTTCACTTTTGCCGGTAGACACTTATTCGTGTTTCACTCTCCAGCCCTTCGGGGAACAAACTGCTTTCTGTTACAGACTTTTTTCTTCACATTTTGACTCTTCAGTCCAGAGCACCTGCCGCCATTTTTCTGCACCCCAGTTCCTATATTTTTGTGCGTAGTTCAGTTGCTCGGCCTTCTTTCCACTCAACTAAGCTTGAAAAACTAAGACCTTGAGTGCAGAAACATGACAGATGCTGGTCAAGTTAAGTTTTGGGGGGGTTTCTTTTGGCAAAAACAAACGCTAGGGACAAAACTGTTTGTGACAATCTTTAAGGGTGCATGCAGACAGAAGTGTAGTTCATGTGGATTTTCAGTGTGGTTTTTATTGCGTTTCTGCACCAAATCAGCTTTTTTTTTTTTTTTTGCATAAAGCATTAATTTTAATGGTATTTTGTTTGTGCCAGTATTTTGTTTTAATGTCCTTTTTTTTTTCAGGCGTTTTTTTCCTCCATAGAGAAGGGGATGATACACCATTGCTTTCAAATGCTACTTAAAAGCCAGAGAGAAAAGAAAGCTACCAAACAACAACGGTGTATTTCCCATTTCCCACAGACTTTTAGCTACGCTGGCCACACCAGCCGAACTGCGTATGAACGACCCCACCAGCAACATGCCAGATTAAACTCGCCGACCAAAACTAACTCACTCCCTGTCCTTCAGCACAATCGCAAATGATCAGCCGAATACAAATCATCGTGCCATAGACAATGCAGTTTTCGCTGACGGCGGCCAAAATTTTCCAGCATGGCTGATTACATTTTCGGTAGACAGGAGTCTCTGTCGGCCATCACGAATGATCGTTCACGCAAGTTTTTCAAAAGAAATCTGCCAACTTTTTTGTCATGTAACAAATTTTCAATAGGTCCAGCGCCTTGGAATTTAGAATAAAACGTAACAAGTATTTACATGAAATAAAAAAAACTCTATGGTTTCCTCGGGGGTGGGTTGTTGGGGGGCGTGTTTCGTACAGATCGCTATTCAACAAATTTTTTACTTTTTTCTAACGTATATGGCCAGCATAACAGCCCGCATTTTTTCAGGTGCAAAAAATAAAATAAAAAATAAAAACACCCCCAAAAGGGGGACACTTGGGAGGTCTGTGTGAAGGCATGTGTGTGTGCATGAATGTACAGTTAGAGATATCAGATAGATATACACACTATGTGATGTGGAGGTCTGTGTGTATGTACTGTATGTACAGTTAGGCTGGGTTCACACGAGCGTGTCCGGATTAGGTCCGGATGCGTTGCGGATGCGTTCAGTGAAAACTGTGCGATTTCACAGGCAAAGCCATTCAGTTTTGCCTGCGATTGCGTTCAGTTTTTTCCGCGCGGGTGCATTGCGTTTTGATGCGTTTTTCACGCGCGTGATAAAAAACTGAAGGTTTACAAACAACATCTCCTAGCAACCATCAGTGAAAAACGCAACGCACCCGCACTTGCTTGCGGATGCTATGCGTTATTAACGCAGCCCTATTCACTTCTATGGGGCTGCGGATGCGTTTATAACGCATAAGATAGAGCATGCTGCGATTTACACGCGTTGCAGAAGTGATGCGTGAGAAAAAACGCTCATGTACACAGCCCCATAGAAATGAATGGGTCAGGATTCAGTGCGGGTGCAATGCGTTCACATCACGCATTGCACCCGCGCGGAAATCACGCTCGTGTGAATGCAGCCTTAGAGATATCAGATAGATATACACACTATGTGATGTGGTGTATGTATGTATATGGTAATGGTGTGTGCATGTATGTATATGGTAAAGGTGTATGTATACAGAGATACCATGTAAAGGTGTGTGTATACAGAGATACCATGTAAAGGTGTGTATACAGAGATACCATGTGAAGGTGTGTATACAGAGATACCATGTGAAGGTGTGTGTATACAGAGATACCATGTGAAGGTGTGTGTACAGAGATGGCATGTGAAGGTGTGTATACAGAGATACCATGTAAAGGTGTGTGTATACAGAGATACCATGTAAAGGTGTGTGTATACAGAGATACCATGTAAAGGTGTGTGTATACAGAGATACCATGTGAAGGTGTGTGTATACAGAGATAACACGTGAAGGTGTCAGTATACAGAGATACCATGTGAAGGTGTGTGTGTACAGAGATAACACGTGAAGGTGTCAGTATACAGAGATACCATGTAAAGGTGTGTGTGTACAGAGATGGCATGTGAAGGTGTGTATACAGAGATACCATGTAAAGGTGTGTGTATACAGAGATACCATGTAAAGGTGTGTGTATACAGAGATACCATGTAAAGGTGTGTGTATACAGAGATACCATGTAAAGGTGTGTGTATACAGAGATACCATGTGAAGGTGTGTATACAGAGATACCATGTGAAGGTGTGTGTATACAGAGATACTATGTAAAGGTGTGTGTATACAGAGATACCATGTGAAGGTGTGTATACAGAGATACCATGTGAAGGTGTGTATACAGAGATACCATGTGAAGGTGTGTATACAGAGATACCATGTGAAGGTGTGTATACAGAGATACCATGTGAAGGTGTGTGTATACAGAGATAACATGTAAAAGGTGTGTGTATACAGAGATACCATGTAAAGGTGTGTGTATACAGAGATACCATGTAAAGGTGTGTGTATACAGAGATACCATGTAAAGGTGTGTGTGTGTACAGAGATACCATGTAAAGGTGTGTATACAGAGATACCATGTAAAGGTGTGTGTATACAGAGATACCATGTAAAGGTGTGTGTATACAGAGATACCATGTGAAAGGTGTGTGTATACAGAGATACCATGTAAAGGTGTGTGTATACAGAGATACCATGTGAAGGTGTGTGTATACAGAGATACCATGTAAAGGTGTGTGTATACAGAGATACCATGTAAAGGTGTGTGTATACAGAGATACCATGTAAAGGTGTGTGTATACAGAGATACCATGTGAAGGTGTGTATACAGAGATACCATGTAAAGGTGTGTGTATACAGAGATACCATGTGAAGGTGTGTGATACAGAGATACCATGTAAAGGTGTGTGTATACAGAGATACCATGTAAAGGTGTGTGTATACAGAGATACCATGTGAAAGTGTGTGTATACAGAGATACCATGTGAAGGTGTCAGTGTGTGTATACAGAGATACCATGTAAAGGTGTGTGTATACAGAGATACCATGTGAAGGTGTGTGTATACAGAGATGGCATGTGAAGGTGTGTGTACAGAGATACCATGTAAAGGTGTGTGTATACAGAGATGGCATGTGAAGGTGTGTGTATACAGAGATGGCATGTGAAGGTGTGTGTGTACAGAGATACCATGTAAAGGTGTGTGTGTACAGAGATGCCATGTGAAGGTGTGTGTATACAGAGATACCACGTAAAGGTGTGTGTATACAGAGATACCATGTAAAGGTGTGTGTATACAGAGATACCATGTAAATTTGTGTATACAGAGATACCATGTGAAGGTGTGTGTATACAGAGATACCATGTGAAGGTGTGTATACAGAGATACCATGTAAAGGTGTGTGTATACAGAGATACCATGTAAAGGTGTGTGTGTATACAGAGATACCATGTAAAGGTGTGTGTGTATACAGAGATACCATGTGAAGGTGTGTGTATACAGAGATACCATGTAAAGGTGTGTGTATACAGAGATACCATGTAAAGGTGTGTGTATACAGAGATACCATGTAAAGGTGTGTGTGTATACAGAGATACCATGTGAAGGTGTGTGTATACAGAGATACCATGTAAAGGTGTATGTATACAGAGATACCATGTGAAGGTGTGTGTGTACAGAGATACCATGTAAAGGTGTGTGTATACAGAGATACCATGTGAAAGTGTGTGTATACAGAGATACCATGTAAAGGTGTGTGTATACAGAGATACCATGTGAAAGTGTGTGTATACAGAGATACCATGTGAAGGTGTCAGTGTGTGTATACAGAGATACCATGTAAAGGTGTGTGTATACAGAGATACCATGTGAAGGTGTGTGTATACAGAGATACCATGTGAAGGTGTGTGTATACAGAGATGGCATGTGAAGGTGTGTGTACAGAGATACCATGTAAAGGTGTGTGTATACAGAGATGGCATGTGAAGGTGTGTGTATACAGAGATGGCATGTGAAGGTGTGTGTGTAAAGAGATACCATGTAAAGGTGTGTGTATACAGAGATACCATGTGAAGGTGTGTATACAGAGATACCATGTAAAGGTGTGTGTATACAGAGATACCATGTAAAGGTGTGTGTATACAGAGATACCATGTAAAGGTGTGTGTATACAGAGATACCATGTAAAGGTGTGTGTATACAGAGATACCATGTAAAGGTGTGTGTATACAGAGATGCCATGTGAAGGTGTGTGTATACAGAGATACCATGTAAAGGTGTGTGTATACAGAGATACCATGTAAAGGTGTGTGTGTACAGGGATGCCATGTGAAGGTGTGTGTATACATAGATACCATGTAAAGGTGTGTGTATACAGAGATACCATGTAAAGGTGTGTGTATACAGAGATACCATGTAAAGGTGTGTGTATACAGAGATACCATGTAAAGGTGTGTATACAGAGATAACACGTGAAGGTGTGTGTATACAGAGATACCATGTAAAGGTGTGTGTATACAGAGATAACACGTGAAGGTGTGTGTATACATAGATACCATGTAAAGGTGTGTGTATACAGAGATACCATGTAAAGGTGTGTGTATACAGAGATACCATGTAAATTTGTGTATACAGAGATACCATGTAAAGGTGTGTGTATACAGAGATACCATGTGAAGGTGTGTGTATACAGAGATAACATGTGAAGGTGTGTGTATACAGAGATACCATTTAAAAGGTGTGTATACAGAGATACCATGTGAAGGTGTGTGTATACAGAGATACCATGTAAAGGTGTGTGTATACAGAGATACCATGTAAAGGTGTGTGTATACAGAGATACCATGTGAAGGTGTGTGTATACAGAGATACCATGTGAAGGTGTGTGTATACAGAGATACCATGTGAAGGTGTGTGTATACAGAGATACCATGTGAAAGTGTGTGTATACAGAGATACCATGTGAAGGTGTCAGTGTGTGTATACAGAGATACCATGTAAAGGTGTGTGTATACAGAGATACCATGTGAAGGTGTGTGTGTACAGAGATACCATGTAAAGGTGTGTGTATACAGAGATACCATGTAAAGGTGTGTGTATACAGAGATACCATGTGAAGGTGTGTGTGTACAGAGATAACATGTAAAGGTGTGTATATACAGAGATACCATGTAAAGGTGTGTGTATACAGAGATACCATGTAAAGGTGTGTGTATACAGAGATATCACGTGAAGGTGTCAGTGGTGTATGACATAGTACAGAACAGGAAGCGCTGACGTAATCCTATTTCCAGACACAGCCATCCCTGTTACCTTCTCACCACCATAATTGCCTTGTAGTTGACTCCTCCCACACATCTGACTGATCACATGCTGATGACATCATCAAAGGTCCTTTAGCCTACTAGGATATAGCCTGAGCCGTCAGTCGCACAGTGACCCTCCTAGCGTCATCACCCATGTGACCGTGCACTTCAGTTCCCCGCCCATTTACTCTACTAGCCCAGCTCCCCTCCTGATTGGCTGTAAGTTCTGCTGACAGCACCATCTCTAGCTGGAGGCTCCCTCACAGCTGAGGCTGCGCCGCTAGGCATGTTGGGTGTTGAAGTCCTAGACTGAGGATATGTCTTATAAGGATGACGCTTGCTTTGTGTAAAGAAGACTACAGGTCCCATGAAGCAGTGCTGCCGCCGCTCCTGGCTCCCCTCCGGAGAGATGACTAGTGCAGCATGTTGTGCCGTGCGCTAGCTCCAGCTGAGTGCCTGCCCGGGGATCACACATAGTGAGAGAAGAGGAATCCAGAGCACGGATCTGCTGCCTCCCAGCCAGCCTGCCTGATTCAGTGAGTCTTCAGTGTGCTCCAGCCCCAGGTCCTGTCTCTACACCCTCCATATGGATCCGGGCTTTCCTGGTGACGGGCGCACAGTAGCGGGCCACAGGTGTCCTACACCCTGACACCTCTAGGCTCTCCTGTAGACCTAAAGTTCTCTGGAGTTGTGGAGCATCTGCATGGAGCTGTATAGTCTTTTACCACATCAGCCATTTTCTTCCTTTCATTTCTATTGGGGGAAAAAAAGTTTTGTCACAAGGGAAAATGGATATAATCAGCTTCTAGCCATAAGAGCCTGTGTCCAGATACCTGTGTGGAGCTCCCCATAATGGCCCCGAGGATTTCCCCTGCCTCAGAGTAGGGGCTGCTGTAAAAGTAGACTGTATTCTGTCAGTGAGCGCATTCACCCTGGCATCTAGGAGACGGGCACAGTCACTGTTTTCTCCTCTTTAGAAGTTTTCCTTTTTGCCCCTTCCTCCGATCAGTGCCTGGTAAACGGATAGCTTGTATAGAAGGATATAGGCTGCTGTAAAATGCGCCTTTAGGATGCCACCAGGGGCGTAGCTAACGGCTCATGGGCCCTGGTGCAAGAGTTCAGCTTGGACCCCCTTCCTTCAGTGCCTTGTGTATCTTCTTATGCGGCACAAGGGTCTTTGGGCCCCCTCAGGCTCCTGGGCCCGGTAGCGACTGCTACCTCTGCACCCCCTATAGCTACGCCCATGGATGCCACCCTGTGGTGTGGATGGCTGCATGCACCAAGCTATGCCCACTCGCAGCAACCTGTGGCCACCCAATTTTTCTATTAAATTGTGTTGCCATTGGCCACCGTGCATAGGCGTGGTGAGCTGAACCGCGGGGTCATACCCTTATTTTTCTGATGGCACCAGGGGCGTAGCTATAGGGGGTGCAGAGGTACCAGGGCCCAAAGACACTTGTGCCGCATGAGAAGACGTACAAAGCACTGAGGGAATGGGGGCCCAAGCTGAACTCTTGCACCAGGGCCCATGAGCCTTTAGCTACCCCCCTGGATGGCAGCTTTGGGTATGTTCACACCGGATGGATACGTTGTGGATTTCTTATGATGACATTGCGTGTGGAAAGTGATCCAGTGCCAAATTCAAGCAGTGGGTGTTCCAGCAAGGCGCAGAGTGCTCCCTTTAGGCCCCATCCCCAAAATGCGGAGCGGATTGCGGACGTGTGAAAGCGGAATTGCGGACCCATTAATTTCAATGGGGACAGACGATGTCCCGGCCGGGTCCGCAATCGCGTTCCCGAAAAAATTAGAACATGTCCTATTCTTGTCCGCAATTGCGGACAAGAAAAGGCATTTTCTTTGTAGTGCCGGCGATGTGCGGTTCCGCAAAATGCAACGCACATTGCCGGTGTCAGTGTTTTGCGGATCTGTCAATCCGCAAAAAACACACGGACGTGTGAATGTAGCCTTAGGGTAAATGCACACGTTCAGGATTTATGTGCGGACAATCCGCAGGTGTTCACAGGGAAATCCGTGCGGTCAATCTGCATCTGGTGCAGATTTGATGCGGATTTTCCTCTCCCCATTGAAGTGAATGGAGAAAATCCGGTCAGGAAAAATAAAATAAATTGATGCGCTTCGGATTTTAAAATCCGCACCGTAGATCAAAATCCGCACGAAAAAAATCAGCATTGTGTGCATGAGAATTTCAAATTCTCACAGAATACAATGTACATGACCTACGGTGCGGATTTTCCACACGCAATCCTGATCGTGTGCATTTACTTTTAGGGTACGGCCAGGGCCGGTGCAAGGATTTTTGCCACCCTGGGCAAAGATCCATTTTGCCGCCCCCCCCGCCATGTCACTCACACACTGACAGACAGACCATCACTCAGATACTCACTGACATACACTCACTCACTCACTCACTGACTGACAGACAGACAGACACACAGGCAGACACTCACCTCCCTGGCGTCCAGTGTGGTGCAGCTCCTCAGTCCTCCAGCGCGCCGTTTAGTATGCTGGGTCCGGAATGACGTCATATTCCGGCTCTCGGCATCATGGAGGGCGCGCGAGGGAGGAGTGGGGAGCTACTAGAACAGCCTCCCTTGCCGCCCGCCTCCTCTGCTCCGGTAATTTACTGGCAGAGCAGGCACCCGCCATCAGGGTAAGCAGGTGCCTGCTCTGCCATATTTAAGAAGGACCTCCACCTTCTGGCCCCCCTGTAATGGCGCTGGGGGTGGCTCAAGAGCCGCTCGCCCAGCGCTGCAGCCGCAGACAGGGGAAGCCCACCAGGGCGCCCCCAGCAGGCCGGCGCCCTAGGCGAACGCCTAGTTCGCCTAACGGTAGCGCCGGCCCTGGGTACGGCCATATAGTCAGGTTTCACAATGCAATTTTGGAAGTCAAAACCAGGAGTGAATTCAGAATAGTGTAGACATTGTATCTGTCCTTCATACGTTCTCTTTTGGCTAACTGCACAGGGGTGTGAGCTGTCTTGCAAAAAAATGAATTTTTGTGCGTTTCCACACATAATCCATATGTGTTACCTGCGGTTTTTGGTGCAGTTTTGCCACGTATCCTGCCCTTCTTTTGAAAATTGACATGCCGCGGAGATCAAAATCCACATGGGAAAAGAGCAAAGCGTACATGAGATTCGTCTAATCTCATTCACTTTTCTGGTACTGTATTACGCTGCAGGTTTTCCGCACAAGAATTTGCATGGAAAAAATGTGCGTAATGCGCAACTTGCGCAATTAACCTTTGTGATCTACCCTTAATTTTGGCTTTTAGAATAACATGAAGGAACCTGACGTTGTGGTCGTATCCTTAACCCTGGGTTCACACCTGAGCGTTTTACAGCGCGTTCAAACGCGCTGTAAAACGCTCAACACATGAAAACCAATGCTTTCCTATGGCCCTGGTTCTCATTTGAGCGTTTTACAGCGCGCTTGAACGCGCTGTAAAACGCCCGACGCATAAACAAGTACTTGAGCTTTTTTTGGGGCGTTTGTCGCGCGTTTTGTGATTGACACCACAGTAGTGAGCGCATGAAGGTCACTGTCACATACAGTAGTCTTGTGCAGAAGCAAATCGGTAGAAGTGCAAATTTGCTAATTGCAATCCAGACCCTAGGACTCTGTATCCTCTTAAATGGGAAATGGAATGAGTCCTAGCACTGTTGTGTAAGGGCTCCGTGTCCGTGCTGTGGACCGCAAATTGCGGTCCGCAATAAAAGGGCACCTACCGTGGGCCAGCTGCATTCGTATTGCGGACCCATTCACTTGAATGGGGTCCGCGATCTGTCTGTTCCGCAAAAAGATAGAACTTGCTCTATCTTTTTGCGATGCAGAGGCACGGAACGGAACCCCAGGAGGCACTCCGTAGTGCTTCCGTGTGGTTTTCGTTCGGTGCTTCCATTCTGAACCGCATCTCCGGATTTACGGACCTATTCAAGTGAATGGGTCTGCATCCGTAATGCGGAATGCACAGGGCCGGTGCCCCGTGTAATGCGGACCTGCCGTATGCGGGCCGCAATACAGCAACGGAGGGGCAACGGCTGTGTGAATGAGCCCTTAGAAAAGTTTTTAAATTAAAGAAGGGTTTTAGAACACGTCCAGTCCTCCTGGCTGCTGTATAGGTGATGATGTCACATATACTGGATGTGACTATTCCAGCCAATCAAGAGGTGGCGCTCCATGCGAGCACTACCTCCTCTTCATACACTGCATGTTGTCTCAGAAGGGCAGTATAATGATGAGTACTTGTAATTACACTATGGCAGCCCTACAGGGGAGACGACGCGTAGTGTAATGAAGGGGAAGTAGAGCTCATATGGAGCGCCACCTCCTCCTCAAACAGCTAAGGGTACTTTCACACTTGCGTTGAAGGATTCCGTCAGGCAGTTCCGTCAACAAAACTGCCCGACGGATCCGTTAAAACGTTTGAAACCGGATTTCATTTGCAAACGGATCCGTTTGCAGATCCGTTTTGACAATTGTATTGAAATAACGGATCCGTCTTTCCGTTGTCATGCGTAAAAACGGATCCGTTTTTTATTATTGTACCATTTCTAAAGGTCTTCGCATGCGCAGAGTGGAGGAACGGATCCGTTAACGCGTCAATTTTCAATGACGGATCCGCCCTTAATACATTTCAATGGAAATTAATGGCGGATCCGTCATTCCGTCAAGTGTTTCCGCTTTTTTGGACGGAGATAAAAATACAACATGCTGCGCTTTTCTCTGCGTCCAAAAAACGTGAAAGGACTGAACTGAAGACAAACTGATGCAAACTGAACGGATTGCTTTCCATTCAGAATGCATTAGGATAAAACTGATCAGTTTTTTTTCCGTTATTGAGCCCCAAGGACGGAACTTAATGACGGAAAAGAATAACGCTAGTGTGAAAGTACCCTAATTGGTGGTTCCCAGGTGTCGGATCCCCCTATCAATACACACAGGCTGCACAACCCCATTAAACATGTTTTTAAAATCTTGGTGATTCCATGTCCCTATCAATATAAAAAAAAATCCTAAAATCATGCAGATTTTTCACAGGCTTCTGGGCCTAAAACATGTAAGACTTCCTGTCCTTTGAGAGCCGTCACATGGGCCATTGACACAATGGTTTGGAGGGGTGGAGGGGATGTCAATGACTTCTACGGGAGAGTTTTCTAAGCGTGCTCTGTGACCTGTGCAGAGGACAGGAAGGAGTAGATAAGCTGTGATATCACTTATTGTGAATGGCGGATCCTCTGTTATCTACAGAGATGTGATGCCTGTCATTGTAATCCTACCTGTAATGATAATAGAATGACTACTGAATAGTTACCTGAACAGAAAATCTCATCATTATTTTATTTCCCTTTAAGACTCAAGTGAGGGAACAGTAAAAACTGGTAATCGATGGGCACTGACCCAATGAATAACTAGAGATAGCCCAAATATCCCTCACTTACTCCTGGCAGCAGCAAAGGAAGCTGTGCCTCTGTTGATTGCCCAACCTGCATTTATCATACAGCATGAATGGCCGCTGCTTCTATCATATGTCCCAATGTGTAGTGAAGACCGAGGCATACTGTGTTCATATGTTTTATTAATTTAACATAATGCAAACCACTAACTAAAGCCTTTATGGTTCCTGCAGGTGGCGTTATAAGTTGAAGCTTCTGGTTTAAGCAGAAATCTGTTCTGTAATGCAGGACGGCCAACTGCAGGAGGTAAGGGCGTCCTATCGCTGTATTTGCGTATTCTATTACTTTTTCTTTACACATAGGAAGGTTATGTATAAGGCTACATGTACAAGACTGTATGTGTTTTGCGGTCCGCAAAAAAAAACGGATAACGTTCCGTATGGCATCCATTATTTTTATATTTTTTTGCAGATCCATTGTAATAATGGCTATCCTTGTCTGCAAAACGGACAAGAATAGGACATGCTCTATTTTTTTGCAGGGCTATGAAACGGCCATACGGATGCAGATGGTACTCGGTGTGCTGTCAGAATTTTTTGCGGACCCATTGAAATGAATGGGTCCACATTCTATCCGCAAAAGAAAGTGACATGGACACGGAAACAAAATACATTCGCGTGCATGTAGCCTAAGGGTGGCAGATGTGCTGTGGATTCTCTGCAGTGGTTTGTCGAGGAAATGTTGTGGGTTTGCCGCAGATTTCATCCTCTGCTTTGCAGATCGTTGCAAAGCAGAGGAGGAAATCTGCTTTCTGGCAGCAATCTGCAACATTTAAGTGTGGATTGGGTCACAAAAATATTCCACAACTTGTGGATGAAATTTGTGAGAATCTCGTCCACTTCGTTGCTACTGTAAATGCTGCAGGTTTTCCGCATGCAGTTCTGCTGTGGAAACTCGCGTGTTGGTACTGTAAGGCTCATTTCACATGGGCATGTTGGGTCTGGGAAACGCACTCCGACTGATGGCTACATTCCTAAGACTGAACACTGCTCTGACCTGAACTCGCAGCATCATAATGCCCTGCATGCCGCAATATACTGCCTGACCACGGGTCTTCTGAACTCCCATAATGCTGTGACTACAGTACAGAGGACCCGCGGTCAGATCATTATGATTCTGTGAGTTTGGGTTAAAGGAGCGGTGTTCAGTCCGGGAAGCGCCCCGTCACACACTGAGCGTGTTTCCAGGACCGATCACGCTCATGTTAGACTGGCTTAAGTGTGCGACCACTCGTATAGTAAATGCTCTGAAGACTTTCGCAGCAGACGTGCAGTGACTGTCACATGTCGGCTGTCCACCTGTCGGCTTGTTCACCTGGCAAAATCGGCAACGTACTTTATAACCTAAAGCCAAAGCGCCCCTAATAAGCTTTTCATAGGGCTCTCTGCGATGTTCACATGGTCACATATTTTTCTACCAATTCATTTGAAATAAGGTTCTACAAATGCAAGTTTTTGCCAAAAGCTGGTTTTGCCAAAATACAATCCGAATATGCTTGTTGGCTATGAGGCATATTTAATCTGCAGGATTTTAATGCATCTGAAAATGTTGCTGAGAAAGAAATAAGCCCCCCAAAAAAGTGCTTGGATTTCAGAGACTGATTTTTTTTTTCAGCTTCAAAACTATGGCGTGTGAACATAGGCTAAAGCATTTCCTAGATTTTACAGGCAGTTGCATATGCCATACCTAAATATCTCCCGATGGTAATAACCCTTTAATGTCTGGAGCAAGTCACTTTGACCTTAATTCTGGAAGAAAAGGGTTTAAAGAGAAACTGTCACTATGATCGTAGTAAAAAAATAATAAAAATAGCTGAGCGCGGACTTGGCTATTTCCAGCAGTCCCATAGTAGTGAAGGTAGAGGTGGTCGTGCATGCGTGGTGTGCCCTCCTTCACTTCTGGGGCCCCATTGTGCAGATAGGAGTGGTGTCAGGTAGGACCCGGACCTATCTAACATTGGTGGCTTATCCTAGCGATATGTCTTCAATATCTAAGATGGGAATACCCCTATATCTTTTTAACCTCTCTGATATACCCATATCCTATTTTCTGAAAGGAAGCCCCTAATACCTGTGTGCATTTAGAATACTAAGCATCCCCCTTCTGAAAGCAATTTGCATTCCGCAACATGCTCGTGTGAATGAGCCCTCACTGGCACATCCAATCTCTGCACCCAACTCGTATTTCCTAATGCCGAAACCACTAATAAGATTTGTCAACCTTTTTGTAGTGCTAGAAAAAGGTCATCTACCTCAATCAGAAGCATATCCTGGGGAAATACTTCCCTAGTGCTAAGGGTTATTGCTATGATAAACGTGTGTGTTGCATTTTCCAGGCTGCTGCAGACGCCATGGCATCATCGGAAACGGCAGAAGATGGACCAGCTCCTGCATCCGCTTTACCACACAACATCTGTCAGTATACAGTATGATTGACAAGTCACTGGATGTTTTTCTTCTTTGTGTCCATTAATTTTGATCCTAATTTCACTTCCGTTTTCAGTGGGTAAACGGCTGATGGGCGTGCAGGTTAGCCAAGGGGTGAATTTTTGCGTTCTATTTTAGATTGAACATTGGGGGAAATATCCCTTTGCAGAATAGTGAATGGCTGATCTTCTGGAACATGTAGTCAGATATATATAATTTTTCAATTGCCAAACAAGACCAAATCAAAGAAAGGGATTTCTTTCTTTTAATAGTTAAACTAAGAATAAGAACAGTGATTTAGAATATTTCACACAAAGAGCGACTCAACAAGTATGATCTTTAGGTGCGTTTTGTTTGTTTCTAGATCCTTCACTCATAAATGGGGGATCAGTATTTATTTTATTTTTTTGTTGTTGTTGCTCTGGTGGAACAGAAATACAGCAAACACAAGGTTGTGATCAAGCTCCAAAATGAGTTGGGTTACAGCCACACGTGCAGGTTCATAAAAGGAGAAAGACATTTAATATGGGGGTCATTTATTAAGACTGGCGTTTTAGACGCTGATCTTAATGCCCCTTGCGCTGGCGGAGGATGCGCTGAAGTTATGTAGAAGCGCTGGCCTGTACATAACTTAGGCACTGCCTGTGTAAAACTACGCCAGCCGCTGGCGCGTCCATTACTGACATAGGTTTAGACCATTTTCTACGCCTAGAAAATTATAATTTAGACTGGCTTATCTGCCTGCCCACGCCACACCGCAATTTGTGACAGATATACGCCAAAAACTGTCAGATATCTGTTAGTAAATGACCCCGTGCTTTTTTTTTTCCTTTCTTTTTTTTCCATTCCATTTCTGATTTCAGCATCAAAAAATGCATAAACAATCTGCTTGTGTAGTCATACCATTATGGGCTTCTAAAAAATACCTGGTAAAAACACAAAAAAGATACCATTTAAAAACCTCTTGTAAAACTGCCTTGCTTCAAACAGAAAGTGCTATTGTAGGAGTTTTGAAACTGAACAAAAACCACAGTGTGAACATGCCCCACTCGCCATTCAGTTCCCCTGACCTTTTTTATACAGTGACATGTAGTGTCAACGTGGGACCAACAAAGCCAGCCACGGGACACGGTAGTCAGCGTAGGAGCAGTGGAGGATTTGAAAGATGAGCTAAATTTCATTAATTTTAACCTGTAAACGGCTGATTGGAAGATTTGGTTAAAAGCTTGGAAAGCCCCTTTAAAGGTTATCCATCATCGGTTTAATGATAACGGAGGCGGCATAAACTAGTGACCTCTCGCTAGCAAAATGCAGGGTCCCTCGCTTGAATTGACCCGTCTATTCTGCTAATATCTTGTAGTAAAGAGGACCTTTACCCGCTACTGACAAGTCTGTTGTAGTCTCTACTTGCATTCCCCATGTAATAACTATTCTTGAGCGTCTATTGTTACGGTTCTATGTTGTACCATTCCTCTGTTATGTCTACTAGAAGCTATGAATGGTCGGCAGCTTGCAGTAAAGGTACAGATGGGTATTACCAGTTGGGGGTTGTCCGTGCACAGCCTGACACCAGCAGCACTGATCAGATTCATACACACCCATAACTGCTAATACCTTTACTGCAGACTGCTGGCAATTTATTTGTAAACTTCTAGCAGGAATAATACAGGAATGGTACAACATAGAGTGATAAGAATAGATTCTCCAGAATTATTACTAAATCTGACCTGCCAGGAGAAGTGATAGCGCCTCTTTAAGCAGCTTCAGCGCTGGAGCTGTTCAGTACACAGCACATGCTAATGAATCCTGATATTCACGAGGTTCTGGCTCTCGCCACCCCTCTCATCTACTGATCAGCCTAGAAAAAATAATCATCAGCATATTAGGAGTTCCTGTATTGAACAGCTTTACCACTGGAGCTGTTCAGTACAAGATCATAGCAGATGAACTGGGTCAATTCAAGTCATTGACCCAGCATTTTGCTTAGGGGTTCATGTTACTATTTTATGCTGCTCTTTGTTAGCGCAGAAAAAACTGCTGACAGACTCCCTTCCATAGACTTTTCCTGCTAAATAATTTCGGTCCTTGTAGGCTGCTGACACCCGCAGAGATTTAGATGATGACCTTCTGCTGGAAGTATAAATAATTCCCATTAATTCACACTGCACACGCTGCCTTCAGCTTACCACATAGGTCGTGGCCCTTTCTCTTATGGATGTTTGTATCGTTTGTTTAGCGGATGCTGATGCTTTCCGGATCCTTTGGGAGATGAAAATGAAAAAAAGACAGAAATGCCCATCCCTTCCAGAAACGGTCACAGAACTGAGTACCGAGGAGGGAAGTAAAGTGTACATCGTGGGCACGGCTCACTTTAGCGACAGCAGTAAGCAAGATGTGGTAAAGGTAATAGCCAAACCAGCTCTAACAGAGGAAGTACGGCTTCTCCATTTCATGGTTTGTTTCTGAATCTTAAAGTGTCTGTCCAGTCAGGAGATTGAAAATGCAAGTCAGTACCTACAGGGGATGTTCTCCTCAGATCTTGCTCCTTGGCTGCTTTTTAGTTCAGCTCCATTAGGGTAAAGCTGTGATCTGTGACTACATTTCGGCTACATATCCCCTTATGTCATCATTGGTTCAGAATGCTGTAGCATGAGGCAGTGATGAGATAGGGGGTGTGTCTGACTACACACTGTAGTCACAGATCTGCCCTAATCTGAGGAAAACAAATAGCAGGTGATTCTTAAATGTACTGAATTGTATATCATTTTTGAGCTCCTGACTGGTGAGTCGCTTTTAAGCCTCTAACTGATTTAAACAAAAAAATTATATATTTTTTTCCCTTTTCCCAAAGAAATTTGGATCATCTTATGGCCACTTACATACGATCAGTATTTGATCAGTATTTGTAAGCCAAAACCCAGAGTGGAACCTACAGAGAACAAGTAAAATGGAAAGAATTGTGCTACTTCTGTGTTTTGGTCCCACTCCAGGTTTTGACTTACAAATACTGATGAAAAATACTAACCGTGTGACGGTTGCCTGTATCAGATTATGTGGCAAAGTTAAAGGGGGTTATCCGACCCCTCTAATGCCCAGGGCCCTCACACAGGTTGTAGTTACCCGGCACCCGCGTCTCGTCTGATAGCTGCTGCTGCATCTCCCTGTCGTGGGATAATTTGATCGGCAGGACAGGGAGATGCATTGGCGGCTGTGAGGGCATCAGAAGTGATTTGGGTCTCGGGGAGCAGGGTAAGTACAACCAGTGCGAGGGGCCCGGGCCTTATAGGGGTTGGATAGCCTCTTTAAATGTGACTTCTTTTATAATGTATCACTGACTATTACTAATGGAAGAATGTTGTGCATTACATGTATTTGTCAGACATTACTCTTTATCATACTCTAATTACTTTCTTTAGACCATACAAGAAGTTCAGCCGGATGTGGTAGTTGTTGAACTGTGTCAGTACAGAGTGTCCATGTTAAAGATGGATGAAGAGACCTTACTCAAAGAAGCCAAAGAAATAAACCTGGAAAAACTTCATCAAGCTATTAAACAGGTATTTTCAGAAGATTCACTATCCTGTATATCCATGTGG
>JAKVIS010001034.1:0-42573 GCA_033119425.1 Bufotes viridis
AGAAGCGCAGTGCAGACCCCATTTTCGTGCAGACATTAGAACCTCCTGATAGTGCCCCCATAAAATCTGAAATAAGAAGGAAAGGTAATCTGCTGCTGTTGTCACCCGCTGGCCATGCCTTCTGTTACTGTCTATTGGGCCAGGCACCCAGCTTTCCCAGACTCAGGGGGAAGTTTCACTGCATAATTGGATTTGCCATTGAGCTGGATGTGGAAATGTGGAGTTTTATTTTTTACGTTGAAGATCCTGCAGGAATAACACTCCTTCTTCCTCCAGACGGACTCGTCATCATCGGCGTGCATTCAGCCAAGTTTCCTAACGAGCGGGTTCTGGATAATATACAAAGTGCCGTCCTCAGGTACAACATCACCCACCCGGTGGTGAACGATGCCGACGCCACCTTGTGGCAGGAGCTGCAGGTGTCCTGCTGGCCGACCCTCGTCCTGCTCGGCCCTCAGGGGAACCTCCTGTTCTCCCTGGTTGGAGAAGGACACAAGGAGGACTTGTTCCTCTTCACCTCTATGGCTTTAAAGTTCTACAAAGCGAGACACGAAATAACGGAGGACAGGATTCCTCTGCGACTGTACAAGGACTCGCTGCCCCCGTCACCGCTGCTCTTCCCCGGTAAGGTGGCCGTAGACCCGTCAGGTGACGCTTTGGTGATCTCTGATACCGGACACCACAGAATCCTGGTTGTGTCCAAGGACGGCCGGATCCTTCACACTGTCGGAGGTGAGATTGTGCGGTAGTCTATGTATGGAAGTGAGGCTTAAAGGGGATGTCCACCTTCACAACCAATTTTTTTAGTGTCCCAATGAATCTGAAATTAAAAAAATAAAGCAGCTGTGCAGTAGGTCTTAATTAAAAATGCCCTATAGTTTTTGTTTCTACAGCTCCTATGCAGACTATGCATCTCCATGGTAACCGGCAGCGAACAACTTCTGTACAGTGTAGTACCACTGCTTTCTTCCCTTTGTCCCTAATGTGCATTTGGTGGCTTTCGCTGCAGGATCAGACTGTACCTAGTATGTTACCATGGAAACGCATACTCTGCACAGGAGCTGTAGAAGCAAAACGATAGGACGTTCTGAATCAGCGGAAGGAAAGTGGCTTCGTTTTTTTATTTTTATATATAGTGATAGAATAAGAAATGTTTGTGAAGGTCGGCTTCGCCATAATGGAAAGTTCAGCAACTTTTAATAGACTTTGGGTCAAGTTTATTAACACTGTGCAAAAAAATTTGAATATACTGGTACTGGGTCAGCTTTCACAATACTCCGGATCCAGATTTTCCAGGAGAGCGATTCTGGGGTGTGAGAAATCCAGCTTGTTCTATAAATCCAAGATGAAAATGATCCTTAACCCCCTCAAGAACCGGCCTAATAGCTCTGCCTAATAGCTCTGCCATACGGAACCCGTGTGTAACTCCTTAGATTCTCCTCAGTCCGATCTCAGTTGTTGCAGTAAGATGTCAGCTATTTGTAACAGCCGTAATCCTCTGCTCATGGAGCAGGCACAGCTCCCACTTAAAGCGGAATGTTACGTCCTGTTGCATGAAGGGTTTAAGAAAATCTCCACTTTTAAATTCCATGTACTTTTAGTGCTAAAATTCTGTTTGAAGCAGAGCTCCAAATTCCCTGCATAGGTGCATGATAAATTCCAGGCTGCATACAGATATATACAGCCACCACTAGAGGGAGCTCAGGAGATTGCTACATACAGATATATACAGCCACCACTAGAGGGAGCTCAGGAGATTACTACATACAGATATATACAGCCACCACTAGAGGAGCTCAGGAGATTACTGCATACAGATATATACAGCCACCACTGGAGGAGCTGCAGGTGTCCTGCTGGCCGACCCTCGTCCCTGCTCGGCCCTCAGGGGAACCTCCTGTTCTCCCTGGTTGGAGAAGGACACAAGGAGGACTTGTTCCTCTTCACCTCTATGGCTTTAAAGTTCTACAAAGCGAGACACGAAATAACGGAGGACAGGATTCCTCTGCGACTGTACAAGGACTCGCTGCCCCGTCACCGCTGCTCTTCCTCGTAAGGTGGTCGCAGACCCGTCAGGGTGACGCTTGAGATCTCTGATACCGGACACCACAGAATCCTGGTTGTGTCCAAGGACGGCCGGATCCTTCACACTGTCGGAGGTGAGATTGTGCGGTAGTCTATGTATGGAAGTGAGGCTTAAAGGGGATGTCCACCTTCACAACCAATTTTTTTAGTGTCCCAATGAATCTGAAATTAAAAAAATAAAGCAGCTGTGCAGTAGGTCTTAATTAAAAATGCCCTATAGTTTTTGTTTCTACAGCTCCTATGCAGACTATGCATCTCCATGGTAACCGGCAGCGAACAACTTCTGTACAGTGTAGTACCACTGCTTTCTTCCCTTGTCCCTAATGTGCATTTGGTGGCTTTGCTGCAGGATCAGACTGTACCTAGTATGTTACCATGGAAACGCATACTCTGCACAGGAGCTGTAGAAGCAAAACGATAGGACGTTCTGAATCAGCGGAAGGAAAGTGGCTTCGTTTTTTTATTTTTATATATAGTGATAGAATAAGAAATGCTTGTGAAGGTCGGCTTCGCCATAATGGAAAGTTCAGCAACTTTTAATAGACTTTGGGTCAAGTTTATTAACACTGTGCAAAAAAATTTGAATATACTGGTACTGGGTCAGCTTTCACAATACTCCGGATCCAGATTTTCCAGGAGAGCGATTCTGGGGTGTGAGAAATCCAGCTTGTTTTATAAATCCAAGATGAAAATGATCCTTAACCCCTCAAGAACCGGCCTAATAGCTCTGCCTAATAGCTCTGCCATACGGAACCCGTGTGTAACTCCTAGATTCTCCTCAGTCCGATCTCAGTTGTTGCAGTAAGATGTCAGCTATTTGTAACAGCCGTAATCCTCTGCTCATGGAGCAGGCACAGCTCCCACTTAAAGCGGAATGTTACGTCCTGTTGCATGAAGGGTTTAAGAAAATCTCCACTTTTAAATTCCATGTACTTTTAGTGCTAAAATTCTGTTTGAAGCAGAGCTCCAAATTCCCTGCATAGGTGCATGATAAATTCCAGGCTGCATACAGATATATACAGCCACCACTAGAGGGAGCTCAGGAGATTACTACATACAGATATATACAGCCACCACTAGAGGGAGCTCAGGAGATTACTACATACAGATATATACAGCCACCACTAGAGGGAGCTCAGGAGATTACTACATACAGATATATACAGCCACCACTAGAGGGAGCTCAGGAGATTACTACATACAGATATATACAGCCACCACTAGAGGGAGCTCAGGAGATTACTGCATACAGATATATACAGCCACCACTAGAGGGAGCTCAGGAGATTACTACATACAGATATATACAGCCACCACTAGAGGGAGCTCAGGAGATTACTGCATACAGATATATACAGCCACCACTAGAGGGAGCTCAGGAGATTACTACATACAGATATATACAGCCACCACTAGAGGGAGCTCAGGAGATTACTACATACAGATATATACAGCCACCACTAGAGGAAGCTCAGGAGATTACTGCATACAGATATATACAGCCACCACTAGAGGGAGCTCAGGAGATTACTGCATACAGATATATACAGCCACCACTAGAGGGAGCTCAGGAGATTACTACATACAGATATATACAGCCACCACTAGAGGGAGCTCAGGAGATTACTGCATACAGATATATACAGCCACCACTAGAGGGAGCTCAGGAGATTACTACATACAGATATATACAGCCACCACTAGAGGGAGCTCAGGAGATTACTACATACAGATATATACAGCCACCACTAGAGGGAGCTCAGGAGATTACTGCATACAGATATATACAGCCACCACTAGAGGGAGCTCAGGAGATTACTACATACAGATATATACAGCCACCACTAGAGGGAGCTCAGGAGATTACTGCATACAGATATATACAGCCACCACTAGAGGGAGCTCAGGAGATTACTGCATACAGATATATACAGCCACCACTAGAGGGAGCTCAGGAGATTACTACATACAGATATATACAGCCACCACTAGAGGGAGCTCAGGAGATTACTACATACAGATATATACAGCCACCACTAGAGGGAGCTCAGGAGATTACTACATACAGATATATACAGCCACCACTAGAGGGAGCTCAGGAGATTACTACATACAGATATATACAGCCACCACTAGAGGGAGCTCAGGAGATTACTACATACAGATATATACAGCCACCACTAGAGGGAGCTCAGGAGATTACTACATACAGATATATACAGCCACCACTAGAGGGAGCTCAGGAGATTACTGCATACAGATATATACAGCCACCACTAGAGGGAGCTCAGGAGATTACTACATACAGATATATACAGCCACCACTAGAGGGAGCTCAGGAGATTACTACATACAGATATATACAGCCACCACTAGAGGGAGCTCAGGAGATTACTACATACAGATATATACAGCCACCACTAGAGGGAGCTCAGGAGATTACTACATACAGATATATACAGCCACCACTAGAGGGAGCTCAGGAGATTACTACATACAGATATATACAGCCACCACTAGAGGGAGCTCAGGAGATTACTACATACAGATATATACAGCCACCACTAGAGGGAGCTCAGGAGATTACTACATACAGATATATACAGCCACCACTAGAGGGAGCTCAGGAGATTACTACATACAGATATATACAGCCACCACTAGAGGGAGCTCAGGAGATTACTACATACAGATATATACAGCCACCACTAGAGGGAGCTCAGGAGATTACTACATACAGATATATACAGCCACCACTAGAGGGAGCTCAGGAGATTACTACATACAGATATATACAGCCACCACTAGAGGGAGCTCAGGAGATTACTACATACAGATATATACAGCCACCACTAGAGGGAGCTCAGGAGATTACTACATACAGATATATACAGCCACCACTAGAGGGAGCTCAGGAGATTACTACATACAGATATATACAGCCACCACTAGAGGGAGCTCAGGAGATTACTACATACAGATATATACAGCCACCACTAGAGGGAGCTCAGGAGATTACTGCATACAGATATATACAGCCACCACTAGAGGGAGCTCAGGAGATTACTACATACAGATATATACAGCCACCACTAGAGGGAGCTCAGGAGATTACTACATACAGATATATACAGCCACCACTAGAGGGAGCTCAGGAGATTACTACATACAGATATATACAGCCACCACTAGAGGGAGCTCAGGAGATTACTGCATACAGATATATACAGCCACCACTAGAGGGAGCTCAGGAGATTACTACATACAGATATATACAGCCACCACTAGAGGGAGCTCAGGAGATTACTACATACAGATATATACAGCCACCACTAGAGGGAGCTCAGGAGATTACTACATACAGATATATACAGCCACCACTAGAGGGAGCTCAGGAGATTACTACATACAGATATATACAGCCACCACTAGAGGGAGCTCAGGAGATTACTACATACAGATATATACAGCCACCACTAGAGGGAGCTCAGGAGATTACTACATACAGATATATACAGCCACCACTAGAGGGAGCTCAGGAGATTACTACATACAGATATATACAGCCACCACTAGAGGGAGCTCAGGAGATTACTACATACAGATATATACAGCCACCACTAGAGGGAGCTCAGGAGATTACTACATACAGATATATACAGCCACCACTAGAGGGAGCTCAGGAGATTACTACATACAGATATATACAGCCACCACTAGAGGGAGCTCAGGAGATTACTACATACAGATATATACAGCCACCACTAGAGGGAGCTCAGGAGATTACTACATACAGATATATACAGCCACCACTAGAGGGAGCTCAGGAGATTACTACATACAGATATATACAGCCACCACTAGAGGGAGCTCAGGAGATTACTACATACAGATATATACAGCCACCACTAGAGGGAGCTCAGGAGATTACTACATACAGATATATACAGCCACCACTAGAGGGAGCTCAGGAGATTACTACATACAGATATATACAGCCACCACTAGAGGGAGCTCAGGAGATTACTACATACAGATATATACAGCCACCACTAGAGGGAGCTCAGGAGATTACTACATACAGATATATACAGCCACCACTAGAGGGAGCTCAGGAGATTACTACATACAGATATATACAGCCACCACTAGAGGGAGCTCAGGAGATTACTACATACAGATATATACAGCCACCACTAGAGGGAGCTCAGGAGATTACTGCATACAGATATATACAGCCACCACTAGAGGGAGCTCCAGGAGATTACTACATACAGATATATACAGCCACCACTAGAGGGAGCTCAGGAGATTACTACATACAGATATATACAGCCACCACTAGAGGGAGCTCAGGAGATTACTACATACAGATATATACAGCCACCACTAGAGGGAGCTCAGGAGATTACTACATACAGATATATACAGCCACCACTAGAGGGAGCTCAGGAGATTACTACATACAGATATATACAGCCACCACTAGAGGGAGCTCAGGAGATTACTACATACAGATATATACAGCCACCACTAGAGGGAGCTCAGGAGATTACTGCATACAGATATATACAGCCACCACTAGAGGGAGCTCAGGAGATTACTACATACAGATATATACAGCCACCACTAGAGGGAGCTCAGGAGATTACTACATACAGATATATACAGCCACCACTAGAGGGAGCTCAGGAGATTACTACATACAGATATATACAGCCACCACTAGAGGGAGCTCAGGAGATTACTGCATACAGATATATACAGCCACCACTAGAGGGAGCTCAGGAGATTACTACATACAGATATATACAGCCACCACTAGAGGGAGCTCAGGAGATTACTACATACAGATATATACAGCCACCACTAGAGGGAGCTCAGGAGATTACTACATACAGATATATACAGCCACCACTAGAGGGAGCTCAGGAGATTACTACATACAGATATATACAGCCACCACTAGAGGGAGCTCAGGAGATTACTACATACAGATATATACAGCCACCACTAGAGGGAGCTCAGGAGATTACTACATACAGATATATACAGCCACCACTAGAGGGAGCTCAGGAGATTACTACATACAGATATATACAGCCACCACTAGAGGGAGCTCAGGAGATTACTGCATACAGATATATACAGCCACCACTAGAGGGAGCTCAGGAGATTACTACATACAGATATATACAGCCACCACTAGAGGGAGCTCAGGAGATTACTACATACAGATATATACAGCCACCACTAGAGGGAGCTCAGGAGATTACTACATACAGATATATACAGCCACCACTAGAGGGAGCTCAGGAGATTACTACATACAGATATATACAGCCACCACTAGAGGGAGCTCAGGAGATTACTACATACAGATATATACAGCCACCACTAGAGGGAGCTCAGGAGATTACTACATACAGATATATACAGCCACCACTAGAGGGAGCTCAGGAGATTACTACATACAGATATATACAGCCACCACTAGAGGGAGCTCAGGAGATTACTACATACAGATATATACAGCCACCACTAGAGGGAGCTCAGGAGATTACTGCATACAGATATATACAGCCACCACTAGAGGGAGCTCAGGAGATTACTACATACAGATATATACAGCCACCACTAGAGGGAGCTCAGGAGATTACTACATACAGATATATACAGCCACCACTAGAGGGAGCTCAGGAGATTACTACATACAGATATATACAGCCACCACTAGAGGGAGCTCAGGAGATTACTACATACAGATATATACAGCCACCACTAGAGGGAGCTCAGGAGATTACTACATACAGATATATACAGCCACCACTAGAGGGAGCTCAGGAGATTACTACATACAGATATATACAGCCACCACTAGAGGGAGCTCAGGAGATTACTGCATACAGATATATACAGCCACCACTAGAGGGAGCTCAGGAGATTACTGCATACAGATATATACAGCCACCACTAGAGGGAGCTCAGGAGATTACTACATACAGATATATACAGCCACCACTAGAGGGAGCTCAGGAGATTACTGCATACAGATATATACAGCCACCACTAGAGGGAGCTCAGGAGATTACTACATACAGATATATACAGCCACCACTAGAGGGAGCTCAGGAGATTACTGCATACAGATATATACAGCCACCACTAGAGGGAGCTCAGGAGATTACTGCATACAGATATATACAGCCACCACTAGAGGGAGCTCAGGAGATTACTACATACAGATATATACAGCCACCACTAGAGGGAGCTCAGGAGATTACTACATACAGATATATACAGCCACCACTAGAGGGAGCTCAGGAGATTACTACATACAGATATATACAGCCACCACTAGAGGGAGCCTCAGGAGATTACTACATACAGATATATACAGCCACCACTAGAGGGAGCTCAGGAGATTACTGCATACAGATATATACAGCCACCACTAGAGGGAGCTCAGGAGATTACTACATACAGATATATACAGCCACCACTAGAGGGAGCTCAGGAGATTACTACATACAGATATATACAGCCACCACTAGAGGGAGCTCAGGAGATTACTACATACAGATATATACAGCCACCACTAGAGGGAGCTCAGGAGATTACTACATACAGATATATACAGCCACCACTAGAGGGAGCTCAGGAGATTACTACATACAGATATATACAGCCACCACTAGAGGGAGCTCAGGAGATTACTACATACAGATATATACAGCCACCACTAGAGGGAGCTCAGGAGATTACTACATACAGATATATACAGCCACCACTAGAGGGAGCTCAGGAGATTACTACATACAGATATATACAGCCACCACTAGAGGGAGCTCAGGAGATTACTACATACAGATATATACAGCCACCACTAGAGGGAGCTCAGGAGATTACTACATACAGATATATACAGCCACCACTAGAGGGAGCTCAGGAGATTACTGCATACAGATATATACAGCCACCACTAGAGGGAGCTCAGGAGATTACTACATACAGATATATACAGCCACCACTAGAGGGAGCTCAGGAGATTACTACATACAGATATATACAGCCACCACTAGAGGGAGCTCAGGAGATTACTACATACAGATATATACAGCCACCACTAGAGGGAGCTCAGGAGATTACTGCATACAGATATATACAGCCACCACTAGAGGGAGCTCAGGAGATTACTACATACAGATATATACAGCCACCACTAGAGGGAGCTCAGGAGATTACTACATACAGATATATACAGCCACCACTAGAGGGAGCTCAGGAGATTACTACATACAGATATATACAGCCACCACTAGAGGGAGCTCAGGAGATTACTGCATACAGATATATACAGCCACCACTAGAGGGAGCTCAGGAGATTACTACATACAGATATATACAGCCACCACTAGAGGGAGCTCAGGAGATTACTGCATACAGATATATACAGCCACCACTAGAGGGAGCTCAGGAGATTACTACATACAGATATATACAGCCACCACTAGAGGGAGCTCAGGAGATTACTACATACAGATATATACAGCCACCACTAGAGGGAGCTCAGGAGATTACTACATACAGATATATACAGCCACCACTAGAGGGAGCTCAGGAGATTACTACATACAGATATATACAGCCACCACTAGAGGGAGCTCAGGAGATTACTACATACAGATATATACAGCCACCACTAGAGGGAGCTCAGGAGATTACTGCATACAGATATATACAGCCACCACTAGAGGGAGCTCAGGAGATTACTACATACAGATATATACAGCCACCACTAGAGGGAGCTCAGGAGATTACTGCATACAGATATATACAGCCACCACTAGAGGGAGCTCAGGAGATTACTACATACAGATATATACAGCCACCACTAGAGGGAGCTCAGGAGATTACTACATACAGATATATACAGCCACCACTAGAGGGAGCTCAGGAGATTACTACATACAGATATATACAGCCACCACTAGAGGGAGCTCAGGAGATTACTACATACAGATATATACAGCCACCACTAGAGGGAGCTCAGGAGATTACTACATACAGATATATACAGCCACCACTAGAGGGAGCTCAGGAGATTACTACATACAGATATATACAGCCACCACTAGAGGGAGCTCAGGAGATTACTACATACAGATATATACAGCCACCACTAGAGGGAGCTCAGGAGATTACTACATACAGATATATACAGCCACCACTAGAGGGAGCTCAGGAGATTACTACATACAGATATATACAGCCACCACTAGAGGGAGCTCAGGAGATTACTACATACAGATATATACAGCCACCACTAGAGGGAGCTCAGGAGATTACTACATACAGATATATACAGCCACCACTAGAGGGAGCTCAGGAGATTACTACATACAGATATATACATACACCACTAGAGGGAGCTCAGGAGATTACTACATACAGATATATACAGCCACCACTAGAGGGAGCTCAGGAGATTACTACATACAGATATATACAGCCACCACTAGAGGGAGCTTAGGAGCTTGCTGTATACTGTGTTATTATTGAGGTCATTGTATATACAGCCTGTGGTGTTTCTGCTCCTTAATCTCTGATTTGCTCAGGACAATGCCTTCCTGCTGGGACCGAGCCATATAATGTGTGGTGACTATAGCGCTGTCCTGAATCCTGTTCTTGGGAGGCCACTGCACATTTGGAGAAGCAGTGTGTAGAAGCCTTCTTTAATGATACTGGTTGTTTTGTGCACAGGTCCTGACAGCGGCTGGAGGGATGGCAGCTTTTCAGAATGCCTGTTTAATTCCCCTCAAGGCGTGGCCGTCCATGACAGGAGCATCTATGTGGCGGATACAGAGAACCATCTCATCAGGAAGGTACAGTCCCCATGGTTTTTCATTGGCCATACTGGAGATGAGGAAACGCTGAGCCAACTGCTGCTTCTCATCACTATGCGGGCCCGGAGTGTGCATGTTTATTTCAGTGTGGAGGCACCTCTTCTCCCACCCACCCGATGCCTGTGCTCCCCTCTTTTAGGCATCTCTGCACCCCTTTCTATCCCCTTGCCCCCTGCCCTCCCTTTAGACACCTCTGCCTGCTGCTTATCTCCTGAAAGTACATCACTCTGCAGTGTTACTCATTTCTGGCATCTGGCATTGGAGGGGGGCAGATGGGCGGCCCTGGTGCACGAGATCCTTGGCCAGTCCTGCTGAAATCGGAGGGTGTGCATTACTTGTACAGTATGTGTAGTGCCACCGTTCAGCAGGTTACTATTGATTTTTTTTTTCTCTGGTTCCAGGTTGATCTCGACGCACTGACAGTGAGCACTGTGGCTGGGACCGGCAGTCAAGGTGTTGACAAGGAGGGCGGAGCTCTAGGAGAAAAGCAGCCAATCAGCTCGCCTTGGGATGTTGCATTTGGCGCCCCAGGTGCGTCTTTGTTTGCTCCACTGACTGAAGCTGATCTCAGGATGAACGGTGCTGCGTCCAGATAACTGCTGCCTGCAGGATGAACGGTGCTGTGTCCAGATAACTGCTGCCTGCAGGATGAACGGTGCTGTGTCCAGATAACTGCTGCCTGCAGGATGAACGGTGCTGTGTCCAGATAACTGCTGCCTGCAGGATGAACGGTGCTGTGTCCAGATAACTGCTGCCTGCAGGATGAACGGTGCTGTGTCCAGAAAACTGCTGTGTGCATAATGAACTGTGTCGTGTACAGATAACTGCTACCTGCAGGATGAACAGTGCTGTGTCCAGAAAACTGCTGTGTGCAGGATGAACGGTGCTGTGTCCAGAAAACTGCTGCCTGCAGGATGAACGGTGCTGTGTCCAGAAAACTGCTGTCTGCAGGATGAACGGTGCTGTGTCCAGATAACTGCTGCCTGCAGGATGAACAGTGCTGTGTCCAGAAAACTGCTATGTGCAGGATTAACGGTGCTTTGTCCAGATAACTGCTGTATGCATGATGAACAGTGCCATGTCCAGATAACTGCTGCCTGCAGGATGAACGGTGCTGTGTCCAGATAACTGCTGCCTGCAGGATGAACGGTGCTGTGTCCAGATAACTACTGTGTGCAGGATGAACGGTGCTGTGTCCAGATAACTGCTGCCTGCAGGATGAACGGTGCTGTGTCCAGAAAACTGCTGCCTGCAGGATGAATGGTGCTGTGTCCACATAACTGCTGCCTGCAGGATGAACGGTGCTGTGTCCAGATAACTGCTGCCTGCAGGATGAACGGTGCTGTGTCCAGATAACTGCTGCGTGCAGGATGAACGGTGCTGTGTCCACATAACTGCTGCCTGCAGGATTAACGGTGCTTTGTCCAGATAACTGCTGCTGCATGATGAACAGTGCCATGTCCAGATAACTGCTGTGTGCAGGATGAACGTTGCTGTGTCCATATAACTGCTGTGTGCAGGATGAACGGTGCTGTGTCCAGATAACTGCTATGTGCAGGATGAACGGTGCTGTGTCCAGAAAACTGCTGCCTGCAGGATGAACGGTGCTGTGTCCAGATAACTGCTGCCTGCAGGATGAACGGTGCTGTGTCCAGATAACTGCTGCCTGCAGGATGAACGGTGCTGTGTCCAGATAACTGCTGCCTGCAGGATGAACGGTGCTGTGTCCAGATAACTGCTGCGCTGCACGTGATGAACGGTGCTGTGTCCAGATAACTGCTGCCTGCAGGATGAACGGTGCTGTGTCCAGATAACTGCTGTGTGCAGGATGAACGGTGCTGTGTCCAGATAACTGCTGCCTGCAGGATGAACGGTGCTGTGTCCAGATAACTGCTGCCTGCAGGATGAACAGTGCTGCGTCCAGATAACTGCTGTGTGCAGGATGAACGGTGCTGTGTCCAGATAACTGCTGCCTGCAGGATGAATGGTGCTGTGTCCAGATAACTGCTGCCTGCAGGATGAACGGTGCTGTGTCCAGATAACTGCTGTGTGCATGATGAACAGTGCTGTGCCCAGATAACTGCTGTGTGCATGATGAACGGTGCTGTGTCCAGATAACTGCTGTGTGCAGGATGAACGGTGCTGTGTCCAGATAACTGCTGTGTGCATGATGAACAGTGCTGCGTCCAGATAACTGCTGTGTGCAGGATGAACGGTGCTGTGTCCAGATAACTGCTGCCTGCAGGATGAATGGTGCT
Source organism: Bufotes viridis (assembly GCA_033119425.1). Taxonomy (NCBI): domain Eukaryota; kingdom Metazoa; phylum Chordata; class Amphibia; order Anura; family Bufonidae; genus Bufotes; species Bufotes viridis. Next base: position 13,250 of record JAKVIS010001034.1, read on the forward strand.
GTGTCCAGATAACTGCTGCCTGCAGGATGAACGGTGCTGTGTCCAGATAACTGCTGTGTGCAGGATGAATGGTGCTGTGTCCAGATAACTGCTGCCTGCAGGATGAACAGTGCTGCGTCCAGATAACTGCTGTGTGCAGGATAATGCATGGTTTACTTTATTACTCAGGTGGTTTCCTCTCCACAGCACCACATGATGGCGCTGAATATGCTGCTATTAGCCTGCTGCTCATTAAGAATCTAGTCCTACTCCACAGCGGCACGAATAGTAACCACATGGAGTATCGTGATTAATACCAGCACCTATCTATAGTGTCTGCATCATTTCTGATCCCCCTCCCTTCCCTCCAAAACTGGCAACAACAAAAAAATGCTACAGCTCATACTTTGCTTTTCCTGATTTTGCTACAGCTCATACTTTGCTTTTCCTGATTTTATTAAAGAGAGTAACAAAAATTACAAAAAATACATACATAAACAATCAATAATGTCCAAATTTAAATCCCCGCCCTTCCCCCCCCCCCTTCATTCCCAACCAGTCAACCAAACCCACCCTCCCTCAGTTTGTGATGCGTCTTAAAAAGAAGTTACAATATTTTAAAAAATTTGACCAAATGGAAAAAAAAAAAAAAAGATATAAATAAGAAAAATATAAGGGGGGGGGGGATTTAGGTGGCACTCATGTGGGTTCACCTCTACATCTCAACATTATTTGTACTGCTCGCGGTAGTTTAGTGCGGGGTCATCTGTACATTTTGTACTATTCGCTGTAGTTTAGTGCGGGGTCATCTGTACATTATTTGTACTGCTCGCTGTAGTTTAGTGCCGGGTCATCTGTACACTATTTATACTGCTCGCTGTAGTTTAGTGCGGGGTCATCTGTACACTATTTATACTGCTCGCTGTAGTTTAGTGCGGGGTCATCTGTACATTATTTGTACTGCTCGCTGTAGTTTAGTGCCGGGTCATCTGTACATTTGGTACTGCTCGCTGTAGTTTAGTGCGGGGTCGCCTCTCCATTATTTGTACTGCTCGCTGTAGTTTAGTGCGGGGGTCGCCTCTCCATTATTTGTACTGCTCGCTGTAGTTTAGTGCGGGGTCGCCTCTACATTATTTGAACTGCTCGCTGTAGTTTAGTGCCAGGTCATCTGTACATTTTGTACTGCTCGCTGTAGTTTAGTGCGGGGTCGCCTCTACACTATTTATACTGCTCGCTGTAGTTTAGTGCGGGGGTCGCCTCTGCACTATTTATACTGCTCGCTGTAGTTTAGTGCGGGGGTCGCCTCTACATTATTTGTACTGCTCGCTGTAGTTTAGTGCGGGGTCACCTCTACATTATTTGTACTGCTCGCTGTAGTTTAGTGCGGGGTCGCCTCTACATTATTTGTACTGCTCGCTGTAGTTTAGTGCGGGGTCACCTCTACATTATTTGTACTGCTCGCTGTAGTTTAGTGCGGGGTCGCCTCTACATTATTTGAACTGCTCGCTGTAGTTTAGTGCCAGGTCATCTGTACATTTTGTACTGCTCGCTGTAGTTTAGTGCGGGGTCGCCTCTACACTATTTATACTGCTCGCTGTAGTTTAGTGCGGGGTCGCCTCTACACTATTTATACTGCTCGCTGTAGTTTAGTGCGGGGGTCGCCTCTACATTATTTGTACTGCTCGCTGTAGTTTAGTGCGGGGTCACCTCTACATTATTTGAACTGCTCGCTGTAGTTTAGTGCGGGGTCGCCTCTACATTATTTGTACTGCTCGCTGTAGTTTAGTGCGGGGTCATCTGTACATTTGGTACTGCTCGCTGTAGTTTAGTGCGGGGTCGCCTCTACACTATTTATACTGCTCGCTGTAGTTTAGTGCGGGGGTCGCCTCTACACTATTTATACTGCTCGCTGTAGTTTAGTGCGGGGTCGCCTCTACATTATTTGTACTGCTCGCTGTAGTTTAGTGCGGGGGTCGCCTCTACACTATTTATACTGCTCGCTGTAGTTTAGTGCGGGGGTCGCCTCTACACTATTTATACTGCTCGCTGTAGTTTAGTGCGGGGTCGCCTCTATACTATTTATACTGCTCGCTGTAGTTTAGTGCGGGGTCATCTGTACATTTGGTACTGCTCGCTGTAGTTTAGTGCGGGGGTCGCCTCTACACTATTTATACTGCTCGCTGTAGTTTAGTGCGGGGTCGCCTCTACACTATTTATACTGCTCGCTGTAGTTTAGTGCGGGGTCATCTGTACATTTGGTACTGCTCGCTGTAGTTTAGTGCGGGGGTCGCCTCTACACTATTTATACTGCTCGCTGTAGTTTAGTGCGGGGGTCGCCTCTACACTATTTATACTGCTCGCTGTAGTTTAGTGCGGGGTCGCCTCTACATTATTTGAACTGCTCGCTGTAGTTTAGTGCGGGTGTAGCCTCTACACTATTTATACTGCTCGCTGTAGTTTAGTGCGGGGTCGCCTCTATACTATTTATACTGCTCGCTGTAGTTTAGTGCGGGGTCGCCTCTACATTATTTGTACTGCTCGCTGTAGTTTAGTGCGGGGTCGCCTCTACATTATTTGTACTGCTCGCTGTAGTTTAGTGCGGGGTCACCTCTACATTATTTGAACTGCTCGCTGTAGTTTAGTGCGGGGTCGCCTCTACATTATTTGTACTGCTCGCTGTAGTTTAGTGCGGGGTCATCTGTACATTTGGTACTGCTCGCTGTAGTTTAGTGCGGGGTCGCCTCTACACTATTTATACTGCTCGCTGTAGTTTACTGCCGGGTCACCTGTACATTATTTGTACTGCTCGCTGTAGTTTAGTGCGGGGTCGCCTCTATACTATTTATACTGCTCGCTGTAGTTTACTGCCGGGTCATCTGTACATTATTTGAACTGCTCGCTGTAGTTTAGTGCGGGGGTCGCCTCTACACTATTTTTACTGCTCGCTGTAGTTTAGTGCGGGGTCATCTGTACATTATTTGTACTGCTCGCTGTAGTTTAGTGCGGGCTCGCCTCTAGACTATTTATACTGCTCGCTGTAGTTTAGTGCGGGGTCGCCTCTACACTCTTTTTACTGCTCGCTGTAGTTTAGTGCGGGGTCATCTGTACATTATTTGTACTGCTCGCTGTAGTTTAGTGCGGGGTCGCCTCTACACTATTTATACTGCTCGCTGTAGTTTAGTGTGGGGTCGCCTCTACACTATTTATACTGCTCGCTGTATTTTAGTGCGGGGGTCGCCTCTACACTATTTATACTGCCCGCTGTAGTTTACTGCGGGGTCATCTGTACATTATTTGAACTGCTCGCTGTAGTTTAGTGCGGGGTCGCCTCTACACTATTCATACTGCTCGCTGTAGTTTACTGCCGGGTCATCTGTACATTATTTGTACTGCTCGCTGTAGTTTAGTGCGGGGTCGCCTCTATACTATTTATACTGCTCGCTGTAGTTTAGTGCGGGGTCATCTTGTCATTATTTGAACTGCTCGCTGTAGTTTAGTGCGGGGTCGCCTCTACACTATTTTTACTGCTCGCTGTAGTTTAGTGCGGGGTCATCTGTACATTATTTGTACTGCTCGCTGTAGTTTATTGCGGGGTCGCCTCTACACTATTTATACTGCTCGCTGTAGTTTAGTGCGGGGTCATCTGTACATTATTTGAACTGCTCGCTGTAGTTTAGTGCGGGGGTCGCCTCTACACTATTTTTACTGCTCGCTGTAGTTTAGTGCGGGGTCATCTGTACATTATTTGTACTGCTCGCTGTAGTTTATTGCGGGCTCGCCTCTACACTATTTATACTGCTCGCTGTAGTTTAGTGCGGGGTCGCCTCTACACTCTTTTTACTGTTTGCTGTAGTTTAGTGCGGGATCATCTGTACATTATTTGTACTGCTCGCTGTAGTTTAGTGCGGGGTCGCCTCTACACTATTTATACTGCTCGCTGTAGTTTAGTGCGGGTGTCGCCTCTACACTATTTATACTGCTCACTGTAGTTTAGTGCGGGGTCATCTGTACAATATTTGTACTGCTCGCTGTAGTTTAGTGCGGGGTCGCCTCTACACTATTTATACTGCTCGCTGTAGTTTAGTGCGGGGGTCGCCTCTCCATTATTTGTACTGCTCGCTGTAGTTTAGTGCGGGGTCATCTGTACATTATTTGTACTGCTCGCTGTAGTTTAGTGCGGGGGTCGCCTCTCCATTATTTGTACTGCTCGCTGTAGTTTAGTGCGGGGTCATCTGTACATTATTTGTACTGCTCGCTGTAGTTTAGTGCGGGGGTCGCCTCTCTATTATTTATACTGCTCACTGTAGTTTAGCGTCGGGTCATCTGTACATTTTTTGTACTGCTCGCTGTAGTTTAGTGCGGGGTCATCTGTACATTTGGTACTGCTCGCTGTAGTTTAGTGCGGGGTCGCCTCTACACTATTTATACTGCTCACTGTAGTTTAGTGCAGGGTCGCCTCTACACTATTTATACTGCTCGCTGTAGTTTAGTGCGGGGGTCGCCTCTACACTATTTATACTGCTCGCTGTAGTTTAGTGCGGGGTCGCCTCTACACTATTTATACTGCTCGCTGTAGTTTAGTGCGGGGGTCGCCTCTGCACTATTTATACTGCTCGCTGTAGTTTAATGCGGGGTCGCCTCTACACTATTTATACTGCTCACTGTAGTTTAGCGTCGGGTCATCTGTACATTTTTGTACTGCTCGCTGTAGTTTAGTGCGGGGTCATCGTGCTTAGCTCGCACTCTCACTATTTATACTGCTCGCTGTAGTTTAGTGCGGGTGTCGCCTCTACACTATTTATACTGCTCACTGTAGTTTAGTGCGGGGTCATCTGTACAATATTTGTACTGCTCACATTTGTACGTCGCTGCACTATTTATACTGCTCGCTGTAGTTTAGTGCGGGTCGCTCTCCATTATTTGTACTGCTCGCTGTAGTTTAGTGCGGGGTCATCTGTACATTATTTGTACTGCTCGCTGTAGTTTTGTGCGGGGTCGCCTCTCATTATTTGTACTGCTCGCTGTAGTTTAGTGCGGGTCATCTGTACATTATTTGTACTGCTCGCTGTAGTTTAGTGCGGGGTCGCCTCTCATTATTTATACTGCTCACTGTAGTTTAGCGTCGGGTCATCTGTACATTTTTGTACTGCTACAGATTTCGTACTGCTCGCTGCATCAGTTTAGTCGTGGGTCGCCTCTGTACACTATTTGTCACTGCTCGCTGTAGTTTAGATGCGGGTGTCGCCTCTACACTACTTATGCTGCTCGCTGTAGTTTAGTGCGGGGTCGCCTCTACACTATTTATACTGCTCGCTGTAGTTTAGTGCGGGGGTCGCCTCTACACTATTTATACTGCTCGCTGTAGTTTAATGCGGGGTCGCCTCTACACTATTTATACTGCTCACTGTAGTTTAGCGTCGGGTCATCTGTACATTATTTGTACTGCTCGCTGTAGTTTAGTGCGGGGTCAGTCTGCTACACTATTTATACTGCTCGCTGTAGTTTAGTGCGGGGTCGCCTCTACACTATTTATCACTACTCATGCTTGCTCGCTGTAGTTTAGCGTGGGTCGCCTCTACACTATTTGTACTGCTCGCTGTAGTTTAGTGCGGGTGTCGCCTCTAGCACTATTATTTGTACTGCTCGCTGTAGTTTAGTGCGGGGTCATCTGTACATTATTTGTACTGCTCGCTGTAGTTTAGTGCGGGGTCGCCTCTACACTATTTATACTGCTCGCTGTAGTTTAGTGCGGGGTCGCCTCTACACTATTTATACTGCTCGCTGTAGTTTAGTGCGGGGTCATCTCACATTATTTGTACTGCTCGCTGTAGTTTAGTGCGGGTCATCTGCATTTTGTACTGCTCGCTGTAGTTTAGTGCGGGGTCATCTGTACATTATTTGTACTGCTCGCTGTAGTTTAGTGCGGGGTCGCCTCTACACTATTTATACTGCTCACTGTAGTTTAGTGCGGGGTCATCTGTACATTTTGTACTGCTCGCTGTAGTTTAGTGCGGGGGTCGTCTGTACACTATTTATACTGCTCGCTGTAGTTTAGTGCAGGGTCGCCTCTACACTATTTATACTGCTCGCTGTAGTTTAGTGCGGGTCGCCTCTACACTATTTATACTGCTCGCTGTAGTTTAGTGCGGGGTCGCCTCTGCACTATTTATACTGCTCGCTGTAGTTTAGTGCGGGGTCGCCTCTACACTATTTATACTGCTCACTGTAGTTTAGCGTCGGGGTCATCTGTACATTATTTGTACTGCTCGCTGTAGTTTAGTGCGGGGTCATCTGTACATTATTTGTACTGCTCGCTGTAGTTTAGTGCGGGGTCGCCTCTACACTATTTATACTGCTCGCTGTAGTTTAGTGCGGGGGTCGCCTCTACACTATTTATACTGCTCGCTGTAGTTTAGTGCGGGGTCGCCTCTACACTATTTATACTGCTCACTGTAGTTTAGCGCGGGTCATCTGTACATTTTTGTACTGCTCGCTGTAGTTTAGTGCGGGGTCATCTGTACATTATTTGTACTGCTCGCTGTAGTTTAGTGCGGGGTCGCCTCTACACTATTTATACTGCTCGCTGTAGTTTAGTGCGGGGTCGCCTCTACACTATTTATACTGCTCGCTGTAGTTTAGTGCGGGGTCATCTGTACATTATTTGTACTGCTCGCTGTAGTTTAGTGCGGGTCGCCTACACTATTTGTACTGCTCGCTGTAGTTTAGTGCGGGTCATCTGTACATTATTTGTACTGCTCGTTGTAGTCTAGTGCACGCGTCATCTGCACATTTATTTGTACTGCTCGCTGTAGTTTAGTGCGGGGTCGCCTCTACACTATTTATACTGCTCGCTGTAGTTTAGTGCGGGGTCGCCTCTACACTATTTATACTGCTCGCTGTAGTTTAGTGCGGGTCATCTGTACATTATTTGTACTGCTCGCTGTAGTTTAGTGCGGGGTCGCCTCTGCACTATTTATACTGCTCGCTGTAGTTTAATGCGGGGTCGCCTCTACACTATTTATACTGCTCACTGTAGTTTAGCGTCGGGTCATCTGTACATTTTTGTACTGCTCGCTGTAGTTTAGTGCGGGGTCATCTGTACATTATTTGTACTGCTCGCTGTAGTTTAGTGCGGGGTCGCCTCTACACTATTTATACTGCTCGCTGTAGTTTAGTGCGGGGTCGCCTCTACACTATTTATACTGCTCGCTGTAGTTTAGTGCGGGTCATCTGTACATATTTGTACTGCTTATTGCCTCTACACTATTTATACTGCTCGCTGATTAGTGCGGGGTCGCTCTCCATTATTTGTACTGCTCGCTGTAGTTTAGTGCGGGGTCATCTGTACATTATTTGTACTGCTCGCTCTAGTTTAGTGCGGGGTCGCCTCTACACTATTTATACTGCTCACTGTAGTTTAGTGCGGGGTCATCTGTACATTATTTGTACTGCTCGCTGTAGTTTAGTGCGGGGTCGCCTCTACACTATTTATACTGCTCACTGTAGTTTAGCGCGGGTCATCTGTACATTTTTGTACTGCTCGCTGTAGTTTAGTGCGGGGTCATCTGTACATTATTTGTACTGCTCGCTGTAGTTTAGTGCGGGGTCGCCTCTACACTATTTATACTGCTCACTGTAGTTTAGTGCGGGGTCATCTGTACATTTGGTACTGCTCGCTGTAGTTTAGTGCGGGGGTCGCCTCTGCACTATTTATACTGCTCGCTGTAGTTTAGTGCAGGGTCGCCTCTACACTATTTATACTGCTCGCTGTAGTTTAGTGCGGGGGTCGCCTCTACACTATTTATACTGCTCGCTGTAGTTTAGTGCGGGGGTCGCCTCTGCACTATTTATACTGCTCGCTGTAGTTTAATGCGGGGTCGCCTCTACACTATTTATACTGCTCACTGTAGTTTAGCGTCGGGTCATCTGTACATTTTTTGTACTGCTCGCTGTAGTTTAGTGCGGGGTCATCTGTACATTTTTTGTACTGCTCGCTGTAGTTTAGTGCGGGGTCGCCTCTACACTATTTATACTGCTCGCTGTAGTTTAGTGCGGGGGTCGCCTCTGCACTATTTATACTGCTCGCTGTAGTTTAATGCGGGGTCGCCTCTACACTATTTATACTGCTCACTGTAGTTTAGCGTCGGGTCATCTGTACATTTTTTGTACTGCTCGCTGTAGTTTAGTGCGGGGTCATCTGTACATTATTTGTACTGCTCGCTGTAGTTTAGTGCGGGTCGCCTCTACACTATTTATACTGCTCGCTGTAGTTTAGTGCGGGGTCGCCTCTGCACTATTTATACTGCTCGCTGTAGTTTAATGCGGGGTCGCCTCTACACTATTTATACTGCTCACTGTAGTTTAGCGTCGGGTCATCTGTACATTTTTTGTACTGCTCGCTGTAGTTTAGTGCGGGGTCATCTGTACATTATTTGTACTGATCGCTGTAGTTTAGTGCGGGGTCGCCTCTACACTATTTATACTGCTCGCTGTAGTTTAGTGCGGGGTCGCCTCTACACTATTTATACTGCTCACTGTAGTTTAGTGCGGGGTCATCTGTACATTATTTGTACTGCTCGCTGTAGTTTAGTGCGGGGTCATCTGTACATTATTTGTACTGATCGCTGTAGTTTAGTGCGGGGGTCGCCTCTCCATTATTTGTACTGCTCACTGTAGTTTAGTGTGGGGTCATCTGTACATTATTTTTACTGCTCGCTGTAGTTTAGCGTCGGGTCATCTGTACATTTTTTGTACTGCTCGCTGTAGTTTAGTGCGGGGTCATCTGTACATTATTTGTACTGATCGCTGTAGTTTAGTGCGGGGTCGCCTCTACACTATTTATACTGCTCACTGTAGTTTAGTGCGGGGTCATCTGTACATTATTTGTACTGATCGCTGTAGTTTAGTGCGGGGTCGCCTCTACACTATTTATACTGCTCACTGTAGTTTAGTGTGGGGTCATCTGTACATTATTTGTACTGCTCGCTGTAGTTTAGCGTCGGGTCATCTGTACATTTTTTGTACTGCTCGCTGTAGTTTAGTGCGGGGGTCGCCTCTACACTATTTATACTGCTCGCTGTAGTTTAGCGTCGGGTCATCTGTACATTTTTTGTACTGCTCGCTGTAGTTTAGTGCGGGGGTCGCCTCTCCATTATTTCTACTGCTCGCTGTAGTTTAGCCCGGAGTTGCCTCTGACAGTTCACAGTAGGGGTAATCTTCCTGATCTGTACTGTTCCTGCGCTGGCGCCTCGTTCAGCACACTGCAATAAATATAAATATTCCCTATGATTAAAGAGAACAATGAGCTGTCAGCAGCTTCTGGAGGAGGATCCAGTCACGACTCCTGCGCCTACAAACAGCCTGCGCTGGGGGGGTCTCCACACACTTCAGGTTACCTGTCATGCTGGGGGTCTCCACACACTCCAGGTCACCTGTCATGCTGGGGGTCTCCACAGACTCCAGGTTACCTGTCATGCTGGGGGGGTCTCCGCAGATGTTCTGTTAACTGTCTATAATTAACGCTCTCCACATAGCCACATAGTATTAATGGGCACAGCGTGGGAGCCCCCTATTCAGTACCCCCTCTATAATCCACAGCAGAAGCCACCGGCCTGGGTGGAGCAGGATGCAGCGTGACCACATATGACATAAAACGTGCGATGATAGGACGTATCCCACCGCTGCAGCCATCCTGCCGGCCCCCGCCGGGCGCTGGGATATCGTCATCCAGACCAACCCCTGTAATAAAGGAAACGGTCGGAGTTTATAGATATATCTGAGAATGATGTTTTCCTGTGATACCTATTCTGAAGCTGAGATGCCTATTAATGAAGCCCCTCCCCTTTAGGCCCTGCCATCAGTGTTTTTTTACTTTTTGCAGGGGTGCTATGGATCGCCATGGCCGGGACCCATCAGATCTGGGCTCTGCTATTAGAAGAGGGGACTTTACCCAAGGGCAGGTAAGTGATCGCCCTTTCAGCCGTAACTCCTGGACTGATCCCACCATGTGTTATAATGTGAGCGTGTTCTCCTCTCCTGAGCGCTCCTGGGTATAATAAAGGATGTCCATTCACTGTTTATATAAAGACCCTCTTCTCCATCATCGTCCAGTCACCTGAAACGCTAAACGCTCCGAGATTTTCATTTTTGGCTTCTCATGTCATTTCGGAGTTCTCTCTCAAGTTGTAAAATTTCTATTGTCGGATTATTCACAGCTAAGCAGTCATACGATCTCAGCTCTGCACGAATGTTTTCTGTATGGTGTGCTGATCCTGAGTTACTTCCTATATTTTCCTCCAGGGCTGCACTCACTATTCTGCTGGTGCAGTCACTGTGTACATACATTACTTATCCTGTACTGATCCTGAGTTACATCCTGTATTATACTCCAGAGCTACACTCACTATTCTGCAGGTGCAGTCACTGTGTACATACATTACTTATCCTGTACTGATCCTGAGGTACATCCTGTATTATACTGCAGAGCTGCACTCACTATTCTGCTGGTGCAGTCACTGTGTACATACATTACTTATCCTGTACTGATCCTGAGGTACATCCTGTATTATACTGCAGAGCTGCACTCACTATTCTGCTGGGCAGTCACTGTGTACATACATTACTTATCCTGTACTGATCCTGAGTTACATCCTGTATTATACTCCAGAGCTGCACTCACTATTCTGCTGGTGCAGTCACTGTGTACATACATTACTTATCCTGTACTGATCCTGAGTTACATCCTGTATTATACTCCAGAGCTGCACTCACTATTCTGCTGGTGCAGTCACTGTGTACATACATTACTTATCCTGTACTGATCCTGAGTTACATCCTGTATTATACTCCAGAGCTGCACTCACTATTCTGCTGGTGCAGTCACTGTGTACATACATTACTTATCCTGTACTGATCCTGAGTTACATCCTGTATTATACTCCAGAGCTGCACTCACTATTCTGCTGGTGGAGTCACTGTGTACATACATTACTTATCCTGTACTGATCCTGAGTTACATCCTGTATTATACTCCAGAGCTGCACTCACTATTCTGCTGGTGCAGTCACTGTGTACATACATTACTTATCCTGTACTGATCCTGAGTTACATCCTGTATTATACTCCAGAGCTGCACTCACTATTCTGCTGGTGCAGTCACTGTGTACATACATTACTTATCCTGTACTGATCCTGAGTTACATCCTGTATTATACTCCAGAGCTGCACTCACTATTCTGCTGGTGCAGTCACTGTGTACATACATTACTTATCCTGTACTGATCCTGAGTTATATCCTGTATTATACTCCAGAGCTGCACTCACTATTCTGCTGGTGCAGTCACTGTGTACATACATTACTGTATCCTGTACTGATCCTGAGTTACATCCTGTATTATACTCCAGAGCTGCACTCACTATTCTGCTGGTGCAGTCACTGTGTACATACATTACTTATCCTGTACTGATCCTGAGTTACATCCTGTATTATACTCCAGAGCTGCACTCACTATTCTGCTGGTGCAGTCACTGTGTACATACATTACTTATCCTGTACTGATCCTGAGTTACATCCTGTATTATACTCCAGAGCTGCACTCACTATTCTGCTGGTGCAGTCACTGTGTACATACATTACTTATCCTGTACTGATCCTGAGTTACATCCTGTATTATACTCCAGAGCTGCACTCACTATTCTGCTGGTGCAGTCACTGTGTCATACATACATTACTTATCCTGTACTGATCCTGAGTTACATCCTGTATTATACTCCAGAGCTGCACTCACTATTCTGCTGGTGCAGTCACTGTGTACATACATTACTTATCCTGTACTGATCCTGAGTTACATCCTGTATTATACTCCAGAGCTGCACTCACTATTCTGCTGGTGCAGTCACTGTGTACATACATTACTTATCCTGTACTGATCCTGAGTTATATCCTGTATTATACTCCAGAGCTGCACTCACTATTCTGCGGATTATTATTGGAAACAGTCAGTAGGCATGTGGACAAGTCCCCGCAGATTAGCGTAGCTCCTATAACCCGGGGGAATAGTTGGGTTTTGGACATATGGTGACTGTGCAGCTCCTGGTGTCTTCATTTTAGTGGCAGTGTCTGTTGCCTAAACTTTGACTTCTGCGATGCGCCTCCATCTTACACTTCATCTGTGTTACATTTATTCACAGCCATGATCCCTTACTCCATCTTCGCTGCTAGGCACAGTCTGCTGGTGCCCTCCCCCATACTTTACACTGCATGTATACTTGCCTGCTGTTGCTGCTGTGTATAGGGCAGTCAGTATATGGAGAGAAGATTGTATCCTGTGAGTTAGGCCGAGTTCACATCGCGTTTTGGTCCTACAGTTATCGTATACACTCCCTTCTGTTACAAACTCTCATCTCTTGGTGTCATGGCCCTCTCCCGGATCACATCACAGACCGGACGTTTAGCGTCTCCCACTCTCACACCCCCTCCTCGTCTCATCCCTCTCGGTTGGTGTCCCGCAAGGCTCCGTCCTAGGACCCCTGCTCTTCTCTATCTACACCCTCGGCCGGGGACGGCTCATAGAGTCCCATGGCTTTCAGTACCACTTTTATGCTGATGACACAGATCTACCTCTCTGCTCCAGACATCACCTCCTTACTGTCCAGAATCCCACAATGTCTATCCTCCATATCTTCCATAGCCTCCTTCTTCTCCTCTCACTTTCTAAAACATAACCTGGATAAAACAGAATTCATCATCTTTCCCCCATCTTGCTCACCCCCTCATCAGACCTTTCTATCACCATCAATGGCCGCACACTCTCCCCGGTCAACCAGGTCAACCTCTCCTTCACCGCACATCCAAGCCTTCCGACCTCCTGCCGCCTCCAACTCAAAAATATCTCTTTGATCCGTGCAATTCTCAATCCAGTGTCTGCAGAAATGCTTGTAGATGCCCTCGTCATCTCCCGCCTAGACTACTGTAACATCCTCCTCTGTGACCTCCCATCTGGCACTCTCGCACCCCTCCAATCTCTCTGCTCTGCCACCGGACTAATCCACCTCTCGCCTGCTACTCCTCTGTCAATCCCTTCACTGCCCCCGTTACCCAGAGAATCCAGTACAAAACACTGACACACAAGGCGGTCCACAGCCGGTCCCCTCCAGACAGCGGTAACCTCCCGATACCTTCCTACATGTAATCTCCGATCCTCAGAGGACCGCCTTCTCTCCTCTTCCCACAATCTCCTCCTGGATTTCTTCCGTGCAGACCCCATACTCTGGAATTCTCTACCCCAACATATCAGACTCTCACCTACAGTGGAATCCTTCAAAGAAACCTGAAGCCCACCTCTTCAGACACGCCGACAACCAGTGACCCTGCCGCCCCTATACCGCCATGACCAGCTTCACCCGCACCTACTGTGTCCACCTCCATACCTCGTAGATTGTGAGCCTCGCGGGCCGGGCCCTCTCCTGTACCAGTCTGTAACTCGTCTGTATTATGTACATGCACCGCATAGGCGCAGTATGCTCCGCTGCTCCATCCTGCAGCGTCCGGGAAAAAAATGTATGCGTTAATGTGTATGTGTTTTATTACAATGGAAATGTATGGTGACGGAGGACGCTGTATGGCGTCAGTCTGAGGCGTCCGCTTAACGTACATGTAAGACAAATACATAATGTGAACCCAGCCTAAGAATGTCAGGGAGCTGCCTACTAACAGATGAAGGGGAGGAGCCTCACCAAGGGGAGGGGCCTGACAGTCCCTTGATGCAGGGACTCGTGGTGCTGTTTTGGTGACCGCTTTTCCCCCGGTTCTTTCTTGGTAACCCGTTGTCTCCTTTCAGCCTCCTCCCTGGAGGATCCTGCGTTCGCTTTGCCGGAAGTGGTAACGAAGAAAACCGGAACAATTCGTATCCTCACAAGGCAGGTTTTGCTCAGCCGTCCGGACTGACCGCCTGTGGGGGGGATCCCTGGAACTGCCTGTTTGTGGCCGACAGCGAGAGCAGCTCCATCAGAAGCGTGTCCTTCAAAGACGGAGCGGTGAAACACGTCGTGGGCGGAGAGCGCGACCCTACGGTAACTTCCCTTAAAGGGACAATGACCCTAATATTACCACATAAGAGAATCTGTGACCCCTGAGCTCCGTGTACACATTGTGTCTCCAGGAATCCCTCCATAGAGAACTATCATGTGTGCCGCTACCCCTCACCGCAAAGCCCTCAGCAGTGCGGTAATAATAAAGTATTCACACAACATGGCGGACACCAACCTCTGTAATAACACCCGCCAGTGACCGTAGCTCCTATCCACAAGTGACACGAGAATAGCAGAATAGTGTCATGTCAGCGGCACGAGGAGCTATACACAGCCAGGGCCGGGGTACTAAGCAGCGTGACCTCCTGACATTACAGATCACTGCCTCGTTGTCGGGTGGTCTATAGGGGGCAGTAAACAGAATGCACCAACTTCTATAGGGAGCAGATCTGAAGCTACAAGATGGCGAGAGCCGAAACCATGGAGCAGCCAGGAAAGTCCTTACTGCAGCTTTACCACATCTTCACGGTACAGACGGACACACAGGAAAACCGCATTCACGCGTTTAAGGTGCTTAGAGCGTCCTTAGTCAGCATAAAGCCTTACCACTAGTGCAGTATTATAGCAGTTATATTCTTGTACATAGGAGCAGTATTATAGTAGATATATTCTTGTACATAGGAGCAGTATTATAGTAGTTATATTCTTGTACATAAGAGCAGTATTATAGTAGTTATATTCTTGTATATAGGAGCAGTATTATAGTAGTTATATTCTTGTACATAGGAGCAGTATTATAGTAGTTATATTCTTGTACATAAGAGCAGTATTATAGTAGTTATATTCTTGTACATAGGGGCAGTATTATAGTAGTTATATTCTTATACATAGGAGCAGTATTATAGTAGTTATATTCTTATACATAGGGGCAGTATTATAGTAGTTATATTCTTGTACATAAGAGCAGTATTATAGTAGTTATATTCTTGTATATAGGAGCAGTATTATAGTAGTTATATTCTTGTACATAGGAGCAGTATTATAGTAGTTATATTCTTGTACATAAGAGCAGTATTATAGTAGTTATATTCTTGTACATAGGGGCAGTATTTTAGTAGTTATATTCTTGTACATAGGGGCAGTATTATAGTAGTTATATTCTTATACATAGGAGCAGTATTATAGTAGTTATATTCTTGTACATAGGAGCAGTATTATAGTAGTTATATTCTTGTACATAGGAGCAGTATTATAGCAGTTATATTCTTGTACATAGGGGCAGTATTATAGTAGTTATATTCTTGTACATAGGAGCAGTATTATAGTAGTTATATTCTTGTACATAGGGGCAGTATTATAGTAGTTATATTCTTGTACATAGGAGCAGTATTATAGTAGTTATATTCTTGTACATAGGGGCAGTATTATAGCAGTTATATTCTTGTACATAGGGGCAGTATTATAGCAGTTATATTCTTGTACATAGGAGCAGTGTTATAGTAGATATATTCTTGTACATAGGAGCAGTATTATAGTAGTTATATTCTTGTACATAGGAGCAGTATTATAGTAGTTATATTCTTGTACATAGGAGCGGTATTATAGTAGTTATAATCTTGTACATAGGAGCAGTATTATAGTAGTTATATTCCTGTATATAGGAGCAGTATTATAGCAGTTATATTCTTGTACATAGGAGCAGTATTTTAGTAGTTATATTCTTGTACATAGGGGCAGTATTATAGCAGTTATCTTCTTGTACATAGGAGCAGTATTATAGTAGTTATATTCTTGTACATAGGAGCAGTATTATAGTAGTTATATTTCTGTACGTAGGAGCAGTATTATAGTAGTTATATTCTTGTACATAGGAGGCAGTATTATAGTAGTTATATTCTTATACATAGGAGACAGTATTATAGTAGTTATATTCTTGTACATAGGGGCAGTATTATAGCAGTTATATTCTTGTACATAGGAGCAGTATTATAGTAGTTATATTCTTGTACATAGGAGCAGTATTATAGTAGTTATATTCTTGTACATAGAAGCAGTATTATAGTAGTTATATTCTTGTACATAGGAGGCAGTATTATAGTAGTTATATTCTTGTACATAGGAGCAGTATTATAGCAGATATATTCTTGTACATAGGAGCAGTATTATAGTAGTTATATTCTTATACATAGGAGCAGTATTATAGTAGTTATATTCTTGTACATAGGAGCAGTATTATAGTAGTTATATTCCTGTACATAGGAGGCAGTAATATAGTAGTTATATTCTTGTACATAGGAACATTATTATAGTAGTTATATTCTTGTACATAGGAGCAGTATTATAGTAGTTATATTCTTGTACATAGGAGCAGTATTATAGTAGTTATATTCTTGTACATAGAAGCAGTATTATAGTAGTTATATTCTTGTACATAGGAGGCAGTATTATAGTAGTTATATTCTTGTACATAGGAGGCAGTATTATAGTAGTTATATTCTTGTACATAGGAGCAGTATTATAGTAGTTATATTCTTGTACATAGGAGCAGTATTATAGTAGTTATATTCTTGTACATAGGAGCAGTATTATAGTAGTTATATTCTTGTACATAGAAGCAGTATTATAGTAGTTATATTCTTGTACATAGGAGGCAGTATTATAGTAGTTATATTCTTGTACATAGGAGCAGTATTATAGTAGTTATATTCTTGTACATAGGAGCAGTATTATAGTAGTTATATTCTTGTACATAGGAGTAGTATTATAGTAGTTATATTCTTGTACATAGGAGCAGTATTATAGTAGTTATATTCTTGTACATAGGAGCAGTATTATAGTAGTTATATTCTTGTACATAGGAGGAGTATTATAGTAGTTATATTCTTGTACATAGGAGGCAGTATTATAGTAGTTATATTCCTGTACATAGGAGCAGTATTATAGTAGTTATATTCTTGTACACAGGATCAGTATTATAGCAGTTAAATTCTTGTACATAGCAGCAGTATTATAGTAGTTATATTTCTGTACGTAGGAGCAGTATTATAGTAGTTATATTCTTGTACATAGGAGGCAGTATTATAGTAGTTATATTCTTGTACATAGGAGGCAGTATTATAGTAGTTATATTCTTATACATAGGAGGCAGTATTATAGTAGTTATATTCTTGTACATAGGGGCAGTATTATAGCAGTTATATTCTTGTACATAGGAGCAGTATTATAGTAGTTATATTCTTGTACATAGGGGCAGTATTATAGCAGTTATATTCTTGTACATAGGAGGCAGTATTATAGTAGTTATATTCTTGTACATAGGAGCAGTATTATAGTAGTTATATTCTTGTACATAGGAGGCAGTATTATAGTAGTAATATTCTTCTGGTATTATGTTGGTTATACGGTAGTTCTGGGTGTTGTTATTGTCGCTGTATACTCTTTTATCACGTGCCGTCCTCCTGTAGCCTGATTATACATTGTACTGTCCATCTCTTTCACAGAACCTGTTTGCTTTTGGTGATGTTGATGGGACTGGAATTAATGCTAAACTTCAGCATCCTCTGGGAGTATCCTGGGACCAGAACCGTGGGATCCTGTACGTGGCAGATTCATATAATCACAAAGTAAGGATCTCATTAGTTTCATTTACTTTATGTTGTAACATTTCCTTCTTGGTTCAAACACTTTGAGCTCCATCATTCATTGAAATAGAGCCCACGCTGCGCTACACATTTGGGCTCCCTGTTTTTTTTTTTTACATACTGTATTTTTCGCCCTATAAGACGCACCTAGGTTTTTGAGGAGGAAAATAAGAAAAAAAAAATATTTTGAACCAAAAGGTGTGCTTTTGGTGGGTTTCGAACTAATCATGGTCTGTGGATGACACTGTTATGGGGGATCTGTGGATGACACTGTTATGGGGGGATCTGTGGATGACACTGTTATGGGGGATCTGTGGATGTCACTGTTATGGGGGCACTGTGGATGACACTGTTATGGGGGATCTAAGGATGACACTGTTATGGAGGATCTGTGGATGACTGTCATGGGGGATCTGTGGATGACACTGTTATGGGGGATCTGTGGCTGACACTGTTATAGGGGATGTGTGGAGGACACTGTTATGGGGGATCTGTGGATGGCAATGTTATGGGGGCACTGTGGATGACACTGTTATGGGGGGATCTGTGGATGACACTGTTATGGGGGGATCTGTGGATGGCACTGTTATGGGGGCACTGTGGATGACACTGTTATGGGGAATCTGTGGATGTCACTGTTATGGGGGATCTGTGGGTGACACTGTTATGGGGGATCTGTGGATGTCACTGTTATGGGGGATCTGTGGATGACACTGTTATGGGGGATCTGTGGATGACACTGTTATGGGGGATCTGTGGATGACACTGTTATGGGGGATCTGTGGATGACACTGTTATGGGGGATCTGTGGATGACACTGTTATGGGGGATCTGTGGATGACACTGTTATGGGGGATCTGTGGATGACACTGTTATGGGGGATCTGTGGATGACACTGTTATGGGGGATCTGTGGATGACACTGTTATGGGGGATCTGTGGATGACACTGTTATGGGGATCTGTGGATGACACTGTTATGGGGGATTTGTGGATGACGCTGTTATGGGGGATCTGTGGATGTCACTGTTATGGGGGATCTGTAGATGACACTGTTATGGGGGATCTGTGGATGTCACTGTTATGGGGATCTGTGGATGACACTGTTATGCGGGATCTGTGGATGACACTGTTATGGGGGATCTGTGGATGACACTGTTATGGGGGCATCTGTGGACTGACACTGTTATGGGGGATCTGTGGATGACACTGTTATGGGGGATCTGTGGATGACACTGTTATGGGGGCACTGTGGATGACACACTGTTATGGGGGATCTTTGGATGACACTGTTATGGGGGATCTGTGGATGACACTGTTATGGGGGGATCTGTGGATGACACTGTTATGGGGGATCTGTGGATGACACTGTTATGGGGGTCTGTGGATGACACTGCTATGGGGGATCTGTGGATGACACTGTTATGGGGGATCTGTGGATGACACTGTTATGGGGGATCTGTGGATGACACTGTTATGGGGGATCTGTGGATGACACTGTTATGGGGGATCTGTGGATGACACTGTTATGGGGGATCTGTGAATGACACTGTTATGGGGGATCTGTGGATGACACTGTTATGGGGGATCTGTGGATGACACTGTTATGGGGGATCTGTGGATGGCACTGTTATGCGGGATCTGTGGATGACACTGTTATGGGGGCACTGTGACTGACACTGTTATGGGGGATCTGTGGATGACACTGTTATGGGGGATCTGTGGATGACACTGTTATGGGGGCATCTGTGGATGACACACTGTTATGGGGGATCTGTGGATGACACTGTTATGGGGGATCTGTGATGTTATGGGGGATCTGTGGATGATGCTGTTATGGGGGATCTGTGGATGGCACTGTTATGCGGGATCTGTGGATGACACTGTTATGGGGGCACTGTGGATGACACTGTTATGGGGGATCTGTGGATGACACTGTTATGGGGGATCTGTGGATGACACTGTTATGGGGGCATCTGTGGATGACACACTGTTATGGGGGATCTGTGGATGACACTGTTATGGGGGATCTGTGGATGACACTGTTATGGGGGATCTGTGGATGACACTGTTATGGGGGATCTGTGGATGACACTGTTATGGGGGATCTGTGGATGACACTGTTATGGGGGATCTGTGGATGACACTGTTATGGGGGATCTGTGGATGACACTGTTATGGGGGATCTGTGGATGACACTGTTATGGGGGATCTGTGGATGACACTGTTATGGGGGATCTGTGGATGACACTGTTATGCGGGATCTGTGGATGACACTGTTATGGGGGATCTGTGGATGACACTGTTATGGGGGCACTGTGGACTGACACTGTTATGGGGGATCTGTGGATGACACTGTTATGGGGGATCTGTGGATGACACTGTTATGGGGGCATCTGTGGATGACACACTGTTATGGGGGATCTGTGGATGACACTGTTATGGGGGATCTGTGGATGACACTGTTATGGGGGATCTGTGGATGACACTGTTATGGGGGATCTGTGGATGACACTGTTATGGTGGATCTGTGGATGACACTGTTATGGGGGATCTGTGGATGACACTGTTATGGGGGATCTGTGGATGACACTGTTATGGGGGATCTGTGGATGACACTGTTATGGGGGATCTGTGAATGACACTGTTATGGGGGATCTGTGGATGACACTGTTATGGGGGATCTGTGGATGACACTGTTATGGGGGATCTGTGGATGGCACTGTTATGCGGGATCTGTGGATGACACTGTTATGGGGGCACTGTGACTGACACTGTTATGGGGGGATCTGTGGATGACACTGTTATGGGGGATCTGTGGATGACACTGTTATGGGGGCACTGTGGATGACACACTGTTATGGGGGATCTGTGGATGACACTGTTATGGGGGATCTGTGTGTTATGGGGGATCTGTGGATGATGCTGTTATGGGGGGATCTGTGGATGGCACTGTTATGCGGGATCTGTGGATGACACTGTTATGGGGGCACTGTGACTGACACTGTTATGGGGGGATCTGTGGATGACACTGTTATGTGGGATCTGTGGATGACACTGTTATGGGGGCACTGTGGATGACACACTGTTATGGGGGATCTGTGGATGACACTGTTATGGAGGATCTGTGGATGACACACTGTTATGGGGGGATCTGTGGATGACACTGTTATGGGGGATCTGTGTGTTATGGGGGATCTGTGGATGATGCTGTTATGGTGGGATCTGTGGATGACACTGTTATGGGGGGATCTGTGGATGACACTGTTATGGGGGGATCTGTGGATGACACTGTTATGGGGGGATCTGTGGATGACGCTGTTATGGGGGGATCTGTGGATGTCACTGTTATGGGGGCACTGTGGATGACACTGTTATGGGGGATCTGTGGATGTCACTGTTATGGGGGCACTGTGGATGATTCTGTTATGGGGGATCTGTGGATGACACTGTTATGGAGGATCTGTCGATGACACTGTTATGGGGGCACTGTGACTGACACTGTTATGGGGGATCTGTGGATGACACTGTTATGGGGGATCTGTGGATGACGCTGTTATGGGGGGATTTGTGGATGACACTGTTATGGGGGATCTGTGGATGACACTTTTATGGGGGCACTGTGACTGACACTGTTATGTGGGATCTGTGGATGACACTGTTATGGGGGGATTTTTGGATGACACTGTTATGGGGGATCTGTGGATGACACTGTTATGGGGGATCTGTGGATGACACTGTTATGGGGGCAGTGTGGATGACACTGTTATGGGGGGATCTTTGGATGACACTGTTATGGGGGGATCTGTGGATGACATCTACTACATTATCTGTAATCAGAGAGTTATCACTGTTATCTGTGGTGTTACATAGGACTGCAGGTGACATCTACTACATGATCTGTACTCAGAGAGTTATCACTGTGTTATCTGTGGTGTTACATAGGACTGCAGGTTACATCTACTACTGTATCTGTACTCAGAGAGATATCACTGTGTTATCTGTAGTGTTACATAGGACTGCAGGTGACATCAACTACATTATCTGTACTCAGAGAGTTATCACTATGTTATCTGTGGTGTTACATAGGACTGCAGGTGACATCTACTACATTATCTGTACTCCTAGAGTTATCACTGTGTTATCTGTGGTGTTACATAGGACTGCAGGTGGCTTCTACTACATTATCTGTACTCAGACAGTTATCACTGTGATATCTGTGGTGTTACATAGGACTGCAGGTGACATCTACTACATTATCTGTACTCAGAGAGTTATCACTGTGTTATCTGTGGTGTTACATAGGACTGCAGGTGACATCTACTACATTATCTGTACTCAGAGAGTTATCACTGTGTTACCTGTGGTGTTACATAGGACTGCAGGTGACATCTACTACATTATCTGTACTCAGAGAGTTATCACTGTGTTATCTGTGGTGTTACATAGGACTGCAGGTGACATCTACTACATTATCTGTACTCAGGGAGATATCACTGTGTTATCTGTGGTGTTACATAGGACTGCAGGTGACATCTACTACATTATCTGTACTCAGAGAGTTATCACTGTGTTACCTGTGGTGTTACATAGGACTGCAGGTGACATCTACTACATTATCTGTACTCAGAGAGTTATCACTGTGTTACCTGTCGTGTTACATAGGACTGCAGGTGACATCTACTACATTATCTGTACTCAGAGAGTTATCACTGTGTTACCTGTGGTGTTACATAGGACTGCAGGTGACATCTACTACATTATCTGTACTCAGAGAGTTATCACGGTGTTACCTGTGGTGTTACATAGGACTGCAGGTGACATCTACTACATTATCTGTACTCAGAGAGTTATCACTGTGTTATCTGTGGTATTACATAGGACTGCAGGTGACATCTACTACATTATCTGTACTCAGAGAGTTATCACTGTGTTATCTGTGGTGTTACATAGGACTGCAGCTGACATCTACTACATTATCTGTACTCAGAGAGTTATCACTGTGTTATCTGTGGTGTTACATAGGACTGCAGGTTACATCTACTACATTATCTGTACTCAGAGAGATATCACTGTGTTATCTGTGGTGTTACATAGGACTGCAGGTGACATCTACTACATTATCTGTACTCAGAGAGTTATCACGGTGTTACCTGTGGTGTTACATAGGACTGCAGGTGACATCTACTACATTATCTGTACTCAGAGAGTTATCACGGTGTTACCTGTGGTGTTACATAGGACTGCAGGTGACATCTACTACATTATCTGTACTCCTAGAGTTATCACGGTGTTACCTGTGGTGTTACATAGGACTGCAGGTGACATCTACTACATTAGCTGTACTCAGAGAGTTATCACGGTGTTACCTGTGGTGTTACATAGGACTGCAGGTGACATCTACTACATTATCTGTACTCAGAGAGCTATCACTGTGTTATCTGTGGTGTTACATAGGACTGCAGGTGACATCTACTACATTATATGTACTCAGAGAGTTATCACTGTGTTATCTGTGGTGTTACATAGGACTGCAGGTGACATCTACTACATTATCTGTACTCAGAGAGATATCACTGTGTTATCTGTGGTGTTACATAGGACTGCAGGTGACATCTACTACATTATCTGTATTTGGAGAGTTATCACTGTGGTGTTACATGGGACTGCGTGTTGCGGTGTGTGAGGTCTGGTGTAGTTACAGTTGCTCCTTGTTGTTGCTGTGTCCCAGTTACATCTCCGGGTCTCATGGGCGTCACCCACCGGGGATCGGGCACAGCTCATCTGATGTGTAATTCATGGTTTCCTATAACTTATGCCGGTTGCAGGGCACGGGCACAGGATGTGTAATTCATGGTTTCCTATAACTTATGCTGGTTGCAGGGCACGGGGCACAGGATGTGTAATTCATGGTTTCCTATAACTTATGCCGGTTGCAGGGCACAGGGCACAGGATGTGTAATTCATGGTTTCCTATAACTTATGCTGGTTGCAGGGCACAGGGCACAGAATTTGTAATTCGTGGTTTCCTATAACTTATGCCGGTTGCAGGGCACGGGCACAGGATGTGTAATTCATCGTTTCCTATAACTTATGCTGGTTGCAGGGCACGGGGCACAGGATGTGTAATTCATGGTTTCCTATAACTTATGCTGGTTGCAGGGCACAGGGCACAGAATGTGTAATTCATGGTTTCCTATAACTTATGCCGGTTGCAGGGCACGGGGCACAGGATGTTTAATGCGTGGTTTCCTATAACTTATGCGGGTTGCAGGGCACGGGGCACAGGATGTGTAATTCATGGTTTCCTATAACTTATGCCCGGTGCAGGGCACGGGGCACACCATGTGTAATTCATGGTTTCCTATAGCTTATGCCTGTTGCAGGGCACGGGGCACAGGATGTGTAATTCATGGTTTCCTATAACTTATGCCGGTTGCAGGGCACGGGGCACAGGATGTGTAATTCATGGTTTCCTATAACTTATGCCGGTTGCAGGGCACGGGGCACACGATGTGTAATTCATGGTTTCCTATAACTTATGCCGGTTGCAGGGCACGGGGCACAGAATGTGTAATTCATGGTTTCCTATAACTTATGCCGGTTACGGGGCACTGCGACTGGAGAGGAATAGTTCTGCCTCCTCTTCCCCCATACTGATCATGATTTAGAGGATAATTTGATTCTTTGATTTCGATTCTGCCGATCCAGCTCTAATTAATGACAGAACTGAGGCCTTTGTGTGGAAATCTCCGTCCTGAATCTTTAATCACTTTTTTTTTGTTTCACTTTTTGAGCGTCAGTCACATCGCGCCGACGCCTTGTGTACAATGGCGCCATTATTAGTATTCATTTCTATGGTTTTTATGATGTGTTTAATGGAGTTTTTTCTTTTGTTAAGGTTTTTCTTTTATCTTGTTTTGTTCTTTTCTTATAATTAGTTGTCTTTTTCCAGAAAATGGCGCAGACATCAGCTGAAAGTGCGCGCACTCGTAATCTTAGTAATTGGGGGCCATTGTGTCTGGTTATGCAATGCTCCTCATACACAGAACCATGGGAGCCATAGGCTTTGTGTAGAAAGATTTCTATTTCGCAGCGCCACCTCCGCCCAGTGACCGTGTCCGGTATTGCACTGTAGTGCTGTTCTCTTGAATGGCGCTGAACAGTAATGCCAGACGCTGCCACTGGACTGATGTGGCGCTGTTTCTGAGAGAAGGAAAGCAAAAATGCTGATCTTCAGGTGAATTTTTGCAGATTTTTGAGGTAAAGCTCAGAATGATTGTGTAACATACGAACGCTCTCCTTCCTCACTTCTTGCTTTGGCTCTTCCCATTCCCCCCACTGCTCCCATTGCGATGCTTCCCAGTTCCCCTGCCGATCTCTCTTCCTCCTTGTACTTTTCAGCATGCACATGTGACCTCTGCAGCCAATCACTGGCTGGATCCGGGGACCGCTGATTGGCTGCAGCGCCTCCTCTCCGCCTCCAGGGGGCGATCAGGTTTTACTATTTGACACCACATTGAGTGACAAGTCAGGCCTATAATTATAGGAGTAGCATACGGGGTTAATGCTCTCGAAATGACCGTCCGCATTATATTGATCACAGTTTTTTCTCCTTTTCTGACAGATCAAAAGCGTGGATCCGAAATCCAAGAGCTGCATCACGTTGGCGGGTACTGGGCAGGCTGGGAATGCGCCAGGACCAAGCTTCACGGAGGCGTCCTTCAATGAGCCCGGAGGTCTGTGCGCGGCGGCAGACGGGCGGTCACTCTATGTCGCCGACACAAATAATCACCAGATAAAAGTCCTGGACCTGGAGACCAAGATGGCGTCTGTGGTGAGTGACCTCCGGATTCTTCTCCAGGATTCGCACTTTATTATTATCTCCACATAATTGAGGGGTGAAATCCGTATTTTCCTCCATAATCCAACCCTCTTAGTTTCCGTCGTTCTGCGTCTCCAGGACACTTCTTCAGCCCCGTACAGGTCTGCACCCAGCTTTCCCAGAAGCTGTTTTTAAGGATATGTTCACACACGGCAGCAACATACATATGAGATTTTACCAAATTTCCTCCCGCACGCCGTGTGAAAAATCCACGCGGAAAATGACCTGCGGTGCGGATTTTTATTCCAGTTTCTGCTGGGAATTTGACCCTTTCCAGTGCAATAGGATGAAATCTGCGGAAAATCCACAACAAATGCACTGAAATTTACCCTGAAGAAATATATAAAATGAGAAGCCCTGCAACGTCCTGCTATAATTCATGTTTCATTTCATCAAAAGTTCCAATATCCCTGCTTGCTGCCAGTGAATGCAACATTCATTACCTACCTAGAGAGGCTGAAAACTGTCCTTAGTTCTCACATCTGGACCTTTGCTACAGTTGTATCCAGGCTGATCAATCCTCTGTGTGATCAACATCCTGGACCGCAGACTGATACATTTTACCTGCACTGATACATTGTAACAAACTATGTGGAAAGCAGCTCTCTGAATTGTGAGAGGATTTCGATCTGGACAGAATGTCAGCCTCTAAATGTAAACTGGAATGTTCCTGTTCACTGACAGCAAGCAAAGATTGTGAAAATGGTGACGAATAACCCAAAGTCTAATTAGAGGGTTATGATGAATTTGCACGTCCCAGTTTTTGGGCAGATTATTGTTCCTGTTGTTCCTGACAATTTGCCCGTCTGAATGTGCCGCCGATCACCCGATGTATGAGCGCCATGCTCGTTCTTCGGGTGATCCTGTCGGTCGTGCAGGCACATCGGTCATCGCTCTTCGGCAGCAGATTGTGCGGTCTAAACAGCGATCTGCTGCCCAGGAACAGCGATTCTGTATGAGGATGACAATAGCGACTTCTCGTCCCCGTACTGTGGAGGAGATCGCTGCATGTAGATGTCGCCTCCTCTGAGCAAGGATCCGACCGTCGGGAAGAAGCGCTTCCTTCCTGACAATCGGCTGTAACATCGGGACGTGTAAATCCGCCTTTCCAGAACTCTTTGTTATCCGAGGATTAGGAGGTATGTGATACTCCAGGATCGGCCCTTTAAAGGCCTAGCCCCCGGTACACCTTTATGGCGTGTTCATACTCGCCATCATCCACAGAACAAGTTGTAGGACGTTTTAACCTGACGCGATCCAAGAACTCATGACTATCCTGTGCAATGAAACTCTGTCCACTGGATATGCTGTGCATGCAAGATCTGTCGATGGGTGCTTTGAATTGGCATGCAGGAATCCCAGACGCCCCCCTGCGCCCGTTCTCCTGAGCGGTGAGCTCCCCGGCGTCACATCATGTAAATCTTATAAATATTGGAACTACCCCTTTAAGAAGTTCTCCTGTGAAATATGGCTCTGTCCCTTTAAGAAGCGTCAGTTTATATGATCACTGTATGAGGCGGTGTGGATAAGTGGCGCCGCTCATTTCGAGTCCCTCTCTTGTTACGTTTTGCGTCTGATCTCTGAAGTGTCGCGGGTTTCTGTCGGATGACTCCGTCCACGCTTCTCCCAGAAGGCAGCAAAACTTTCCTGTAGGAACGCGGGTTTTTGTTTCATCCGCGAGGTAGGCGTCCATACATCAATCTCCCCGACAGTACAGAATCCTGGGGTTCTGCCGCAGGACCTGCCAGTATAATGAGAGCCATCAGTCTTCAGATAAAGGCCCCCTCCCCCCGACACCCACACATTGTACTGTATGGATCCTTACATCCTCGGATGGCACAATATGCAGATCCGCCGCGCTGAACTCCGCAGCCGCACTCTTCATTTCGCTGTCAGACGAGGATTATTTTCTTTTGTTCTGCTGAAATCTTCGTGTCTAGAAAACTTTTTATCATCCGCGTTAATAAACTCCTTCAACTTCACTGAGCGACGAATCGCGAAAACTTCAGTGAGCAGACGCTGCGCTGTGACTAGTAATGTAGCGCAGCCGCGCTCGAGACACTCTACACCTCAGTGAGGGGGGCCAAGGGGTCGGGGCCCCACCAGTCAGACACTGATGCCGCATCCTAGCACTATGGGATGAAAAATCTACATTCCCAGACCCCCGGGGGATAAGCGGCGGACCGGCAACTCTCACACCGCTTATCCCATTTACACCATATGGCCCCATTCACACGTCCGCAAAAATGTCCACATCTATTCCACAATTCTGCGGAATAGATGCGGACCCATTCAGTGTGAATGGGGCCGGCGGTGATGCGGAGAGCAGACTATGTGCTCTCCGCATCAGCATTTGCGGAGCTGCGGCCGCGAACTTCCGGGTTTCGGCCCGAAACATCCGGCCGCAGCTCCGCAAAAGATAGAGCATGTCCTATTCTTGTCCGCAGCCTGCGGACAAGAATAGGAATCTATGGGGAGTGCCGGCATGGTGTGCTGCGGATCCGCAATACACCACGGACGTGTGAATGGACCCTAACTGACATCATGTCAGTAACACCCGCTATAAATCTGCGGCAGCGATCTCCAGCTGTTGCACTACAACTCTCATCATCCGCAGACTGTCAACACTTGGGAGTTGTAGTTTTACACAGGCTGTGTCTCCATGGTTACAGACTCGTTCTTCGTCCCCCGTCCCACTGTCTGTAAGCTATGAAGAGAAGGGGATAGATGGAAGAGGGTAAGAGGTGACTGCCGGGTCCGGGGCACAGGATTTGTGTGAGGTTTGTAACCATGGAGACGCATAAGCCTGCGCTAGTCCAAAACGGTGGGAAATATCAAGACTGTCCTAGAGGGCACCGGATTTTTTTCTTATTTTAATTGCAGAAGTTTACATACCCCCCTCAGGACACGGCACAGTCTGCAGCTGCCTGCACGTCTTGTCATGGAATTACCCTTTACCCGTAATATAGAATTCCCCGGGATGAGGGATATAAGTAGTGACCCTCTGCCGGAGAGAGCATCTAACTGTAGAATACAACTCCCATCCTCCCAGCTGTCAGGGTTTTCTCCATTGGCTGATGTTTGTGCCCCCCATTTTTGTTGCAGCTCCCCATTTTCTCCCAAGAGTCTTCCGATTTGGTAGACAGTGCACTGCCGCAACGGATCAAGAACCCGAAGCTGCCCAAATCTGCTCCTAATGTTAAGCTGGACCCTCTGCCTGTATCCCCCGGCCGGACCCTGCAGTATACCCTGAACCTCAAGCTTCCTGCCGGGCCAAGCCAACAGAGGGAGCCCCAGTTTCTGGTTTCTGTTCACAGAAGGTAAAGTCTGAGCTGGGAAATGTGCTGCAACTATACTGAACGGAGCGCCATCATGGGTTCTTCTCTAGTCACATCCAAGGCTGCGTTCACAAATCAGCTCTTAGGTTGCAGGATCTCCTTGCCGCCCCTGCTGGCTCATTTACAAAGCTGCATCCTATGAAAATACTTTACATCTCCTGTACTGATCTGAAGGTACGTAATATCTTGTACTCTCTCAGTCCTGCTTCCTTCCCATCAGTATGTACACTTTGCCCACAATACCGTGCAGCAAGTCGCAGCATATGGCGGATTAGACGAGGCCGCCAGCAGGATGGTGAATGCGTCACTGGGCGTATCTGCCAGCAGGATGGTGAATGCGTCACTGGGCGTATCTGCCAGCAGGATGGTGAATGCGTCACTGGACGTATCTGCCAGCAGGATGGTGAATGCGTCACTGGGCGTATCTGCCAGCAGGATGGTGAATGCGTCACTGG